>JAPDSC010156941.1:247984-291620 GCA_026290005.1 Latrodectus geometricus | reverse complement strand
TTGTTGACAAATTTTGCTTTATAATAACTATCAAGAGTGATGGAAATATTGATAATGCTTTGGATTAATTGCAAAAACAATTTTCAGTACTCAAATTTTTATACATTATTTTCAAACAGTACATCTAAAACAAATGATGCCTTGATTGATTTCCCAAAATACACCTATCCCCAGATTTACACTGAAGATAGGTTCCTTAGAAAACTGTATAAATTGAAATTGTGGATTCTTATACGTAAAACCGTGTAAATCAAAAACAAACTAAAATGTGCATAATCCAGTCATTTATTTCAACGTAAAATAAAACTATCTTAAAAACATAAAAATAACTGTCTATTTATAAAATGACGAAAATATAAAGGCACACGTATATAATTCATTTTACATATAGAAACGAGAAATATAAATTAAAAAATTTAACCAGAAATTTAGTTACTGTTATCACTTTCGTAGACTATTAATCTTTTATTCCTGATTGGTATGATATCACTTCATCACTCGATAGTGGTTGACGGGATTCAAGTTCGATATTAGATGAATTGGAAACAACTTCAGATGGGCGAACCTTGGTAGTGAAATCCGTCATTAACAATTGTGTTTCGTTTTTGATCAAATCTTTATAGACCTCCTCATATTGAGTTAAACGTTGAGTTACCTGAAGGTTCGCTTGATGTACTGTGCCTTAAGGGTAGAAATTATCCCTTGATCTAACGGCTGCAATAAAGAAGTCGTATTCTTGGGTAAAAATAAATGTAAATCTTGAGGATGGCCTTGAAATTTAAAAACCGTGTAAAAGAAAAATCGTGTAAATAGAGTACCGTGTAAATCGGGGGATAGGTGTATGTAACAAAGAATTTCTAATGTTTTGTGCTTCATAACTCAATTATCACAACCTTCATAGTGTAGAAAAATGATTACAGTTCAGAATTTGTAGGAAATATTTCTAAAGTCAAGAAAAATAGCCAAGAATAAAAAGCAAAAAGTTTTTTTTTATAATATATTTTTATGTCATTAAAACAATAAAAAATAATGCTAAAATATCTTTCTGTTGCATTTTTGGCATATTTTTTATTATTTAAACCTAGGTAATAATGCTTTAGATAAAAATTCTCTTTTATATAACAAATATTATATGTACTTTTTACTATGCAAATTTCTTATTTTATTTTTTTCAGTAAATTGCTTTTCATTATATTGAGCAATTTGCAAATCACATAAAACCAAAATAATATGAATTTGTAGCCAATAACATAAATTCTTTTTATATTTTAGATGGATAAAAAACAGAATAAATCATGTGAGAAAAAAGACATTTCTAAAGAAAATAAATCAAAAACTTTTTCACAAAAACAGCAAATGACAGACAATAATTCTAATAAATCTTTTGATGATAGTCCATGTGAAATGGATGATGCAATAATAGGTTTTGCATCAAGTCAGTGTGAAAATATGGATGATCAACAGTTTCCATCTGATTCTTCACAAATGAAAAACTCTTTTGATATGCGAAATAAATTAAAATACCATGATAAAGAAAGCTATATTTCACAAAGATCCCATAAAATTGGTGAAGGACTTTTCAATACTGATGACATTGAGGATTTGCCCCCACGATACCAAAAGAAAGTATTGAAAGCTTTTGATGATTTAAAGGTAGCTCACCAAAAGATGTTAGAAGAAATAGAGCAGAGAGCTGCAGCTCTTAGTACTCAGATCAATATACCTGACATTTCATTTGATACAAATTTGCCAAATAATAGTAGAAATAATCTTCATGATGACAGTTTTCAGAAAAAATCAAGCAAAGCTCAATTTCAAAAAAAGGAAATGCCTCACAATTCTCATACATCTGCAAAAGAATTGAAATTTAATACAGAAACTTGTGAATCAGTTAACACAAGTTACAATAAAGAATGTCAAATTCAAAACATGAACAAAAATTTACAAGCCACTTATACTAAAAATGATGAAATAAAGTGTGCTGAAAGATCATATAAGCCACCCTTTTCAAAAAACAATTCAGCTAGGAAAAGTTCAAATCACCGGAAAGATGCAAGCAGTACTTTTGATGATAAAAATGTGTCAAGGTTTAGTCACCAAAGAAGAGATATTGATTCTGCTAAAAGTGAATCAAATTACAGTATAGGAACAAATAGATTGTCTGACGATAAAAATATACCTCAGTTTTGTCACCAAAGAAAAGATAGTGGTTCTAATTATCATTTTGAAAAAAATATTGCTAAACAAAAAAATCTTGATGAAAATTATAAATTTTTTAAGGCGCATGGTAAAAATATTGGCAATTTTAAGAATTCTAAATGTATTAATGATCCCAAATCTTGCAGTAAACACATGGAAAGTTTTCCAAAAAGAAAGCAATTAAATTCAGATAAGTCACTTTCAGAAATGAGATATCATTCAGGAAAATCTAATATGGAGAATGATAATGTCAGCATGCAGAGTGATAATTCTGTTGATAGTTTTTCTAAAAATGAAAATTTCAAACTTGATATAAAACATAAACCTGTTAAAAAATTCAGTAAGAAAAATATAAATTATGATTCTAGTTTTATTAAAGAAGGCTATAAAAACACTGAAAGTTATAAGGGGGATAAACAGTCATCATCTGAACTTGATTCTAATCATTCAATGAAAAATAGAACATATCCTAACAAATTAGAGTGTAACAAATCTAATCAAGGAAGACATGAGCATGAAAATAGTTTGAATGATACTTTCATATCTAGCTGTCATTCTTCTAGAAATGGCACCAATCAAAGAAATTCTGAATGTAATGAAATGTTTATTAATGAATCTGGTAAAATTACTCAAAATATCTGTGATTTTAAATCTTCTAATCACAATACAGTTGCACATAAAAAAGTTGATTGTTTGCCAATTAACAAACAGCCTTTCTCAAAATTTGATACTCAGCATTCTACAGATGAAAATTCTTTTCATTCTACAAATTCTAATGACAAGAGAAAACATTCCTCTTATAATGAAAATAAAAAATATTCTAAGGAGTTCAATTCAACAAATCGTATCAGATCTGGTTACAGAGATATTGATGCCTGCCAGACTAAAAAACAATCATTTTCAAACTCTGATGTTCCAGATTATTCAAATAAAAATATAATTCACTCTTCAAATTTTAGCCTTGATAAAAAACCTGAAGTTAGTAATAAATATAAGCAAGATACTAATGCTTTTGATGACTTTAATTTTAAAAACCGTGAGCAAACTTTTAAGAATGCTGATGAAACTGAAATTGACAGACAAATGTTTCCAAAAGCTGATATCAGAAATCGTGGAAGAAATACTTCTTTCTCTTCAGTAATAGAATCTAAAAGTTCTCATTTTACTAAAAGTCCATTGAAACATAGCCAAACTGATTGTGAAAGTTTATCAAGTGATGGATCGGTTGTAAATTCTACTGGAAAAAGAAATTCTATTTATAATAATAAGAATTGTAATTTACCTAAAGAGTATAGTAAAAAAAACCAAAATTCTAGAAATCCAAGTGACATACATAATTTTCAATCAAATTTGAAAAGGAAACAAAATTCATTTACTGATGTTCAGTCAGATAAACAGTTTTATTCAGATGTGGATAAGTTAAACAGAAGTACTATTGGGTTAAAATTAAGCTCTGATTCATCAAATTTCCTTTTATCTGCTGATAAACTTAAATCAAGTATAGAAGAATCTATAGATGTAGGGGATATTAAAAAAGTTAAAGATGTTGGATTTTTCATTCATGTTACTGTCTCAGAAAATTCTCGCAATTTGGAAATGTGGCAACTTTTCTTTAAAAACATTTTAAAAATTGATGATTTTGACTTAGATACCTGCTGTGATTTCAGTGAATCATTGATACTTAGTTTCCATTGCAAAGATGACTCTCAAAGAGCACATTACCTTCTGAATCAATCAAAACGGAGAAATAAAGATGTTAGGAAACCTCATATTGTTTCTTTTAGTAAAGTGAAAACTCATCTTTTAAAACCTTGTACCTGTGGTCGTGAAATCCTGAAAAACAGTTGTGCATATTTTGAGGACTTTTCCAAAACGTATATTAGAGCACTTAAACAAAAGATAGATGATATTAAGGATGAAATGAGATCGATAAATGTGAAAAATAAGGCATCGAACAGACAGGAGGATCAGTTTATTAGAGAACATAAACTTGGATTAAAGGATGCTTTGAAAACCTTAGAAGACATGGGACATGTTTTTAATAAATATGTAGAAGAAGTTATGACTAAAGTTGCAAATATTTCCATCATGTCTGAATTAAGGAAAATGAAAATTGCTTTTAGTCGTGAGTGCAACTCTTTTGCCAGGTTTCTACCTATATACTCACGTAAAGATATAATTCTTGACACTATAAGGTATCATCAAGTTTCAATTATTGTTGCTGAAACTGGATCAGGAAAAAGTACACAACTTGCTGAATATCTACTGCAGTCAAACTTTGCAAATGAAGGCACAATAATTTGTACACAGCCAAGAAAAATAGCTGCAATTAGTATTACTCAGTTTGTCAGTGGACAAATTGGATCTGCCGTTGGTAAAGAAATTGGATATGATGTGGGGATTGAGCAAAAATATCTTCCAACTACCAAGATTCTGTACATGACAGATTATGTGTTGTTAAAAAAATGCTTACGAAATAGAAGACTAAAAGGAGTATCCTGTATTATCATTGATGAAGCACATGAAAGAACTCTTTATACTGATTTACTACTTGGTTTATTAAAACAATGTTTTCCATTACGACCAGATTTGAGAGTAGTTATAACATCAGCTACAATAGATCCTTCTGTCTTTGTTAATTACTTTAATTTACCTTCTTCAGCTGTTGTAAATGTACCAGGGCGTGCTTTTCCTGTGAAAGTTATATGGCGAAAAGAAAATGTTGATCTGAATTTTAAGTATGTAGAGGAATGTGTCAAAACTGCTATTCAAGTGCATTTGCATGAACCTAAGGGTGATATTTTAGTGTTTTTAACTTCACCTACTGAAATTGATGAAGCTATCTTATTGTTTAAAGATATGTGTTATGAAGAAGATATCCCTCAACTCATGAGTCTCCATGGCAAATCTGATCTTCAAGAACAAATGCTTGTATTTCAAACGAGTTCAGACCAAAATCGAAGAATAATTTTTGCTACAAATTCTGCTGAAACTTCATTAACAATTCCAGGTATTAAATATGTGATTGATAGTGGCATGACTAAAGAAATGGTGTTTTATCCAGAGAAGAATAAAAGCTGTCTTATTCCGAAATTGATTAATAAAAGTTCTGCTGAACAACGTAAGGGTAGAGCTGGTCGCACTCAACCTGGAGTTTGTTATCGTTTATATAGTAAGAAAAATTATGAGGAAATGAATGAAAGATCACTTCCTGAAATTTTAAAAACAAGTATTTTTAGTGCATTATTGAAAGTTTATGAATTTGGTATAAAACCTTCTGAATTTGATTTTGTTGAATCACCTTCTGAAGAAGCCATTGTAAGATCATTGGACTCATTAGAGATGCTTAATCTAGTAAAAGATGATAAGTTGACAAAATTAGGTAAAGAAGTTGTGCAATTATCCATTGAGCCTCGATTAGCAAAATTTGTTCTTTCTGGTGTTGAATGTGGAATAGGTCATGAGGCTGCAATAATTGCAGCATTGGTTTCAGAAGCTGGGCGATTATTTTTAAGATTTGAAGATAATAAGGTTACAGCTGATGAGAAAAAAAAATTGTTCTGCCAAGAAAGTGGGGATCTATGTACATTCTTAGAAGTTTATAAAAGATGGCTAGAAGTGAATAAAGTAGAGCGTTTTGAGTGGTGTGTAGCAAATTGTATAAGTTCAAAAGCTTTAACCTCAGCTTCTAAGACTGTGAAAGAAATAATTATGAGTCTTCGTCTAGATTTGGGTAAAACAGTTTCACGAAGGTATAACAATTTAGCTTTTAAAGTTCACTTTGAAAAAATCCTTTTCGGCAGTTTTTCTGAAAATCTTTGTGTATTTTCGGGTCATCACAGTATTGGTTATTTTTCTCCATATTTTAAAGAATCATTATTTATTCATCCATCCTCATCTTTGAAGCATTTGCGTAAATCATATCCCAAATTCCTTGTGTATACTACGCTAATGGAAACTTCTAGGAATTTCATTTTAGATGTTACACCTCTAAGAGAAGAAACCATTAACAAAGCTTATTTAAATGGAACTTTCTCTTTAACAATTGATACACTGGGGACGCTTCAAATTTTACCTTTTAGCATTGGTCCATTCGGAGAAAAAATGTTGACAAGACATATAATTGGAAAGGGAGGCTCAATCATTACTAATCTTGAGCGCTTGATTGAAAACATTACAAAGACAAGAAATTTTAAGCTAGATGTGGAAGTTGATAAAGGAGAAATTACAATTTATATTGAGTCTCGTTTTCATGAAAAAATTTCTAATTTTATATACGAAGTTGTGAATCGGGCTCGTGCAAAAATGGCAGAAGAGGACAAAGTACTAAAGATGAAAGAAGGGTTCTGCTACTTCTGTTTAGGCAAAGGAGGCTTAATAAATGATATAATAATGCCTGGGGAATTCAGAAATCTTACTGTAGAGATTCCAAATAAAGGGAAAATTGAAGAAATAAAATCACAGCTAGAAAACATTGGTAATGTGCTATCTATTGATTGTTCTTCAACAGCTGTAAAAGGAAAATATTTTATCAGTTTAACATACAGAACAGTAGTTGAAGCACAGAAAGCGTTTTTAATTTTAAATCAGAAGAATATTAATGTAAGAATAGAGTATGAAAATCAAAATATGAGTAAAACAGCAAAACCACTTTATAGATTAAAATTATCATGGCTTCGATTATTCTGCAAAGGTTCAGGTTGGATTTCATTCCATACTGAAGAAGATTGCATTTCTGTATGTGGTAAATTAACAACAACTTCCATTTGTATTGAAAATAAAAATATAATCGTCTGTCCATCCAATTATCGTCAAACAGAATTAGATGTAAAAAATTTGCCGCGTATTACTGATAAAGAAATGTTAAAAAAAGCATTATTTAACTCTTTACCAGATTTCTTGAGTAATCTTATTAAGGATGTTCACATTAATCAAATGGAAACTCAATCGGTTGTTGAATCTGAGCTTAATAATTTGAGGGAACAATTGATGGAAATATTTAGTCAATTTTCAGTTCCCAGTAAAGTATCTGTAGTAATAAAACGTCCACGTCATTCAGATGCAAAATATGAAGCTTGGGCTTATTTTGAAAATGCGTCAGATGGCATGCGTGCTTTCCAGCAGCTAAATGGTAATTTGAAATTAAATTCAGTTCCTGTTCTATTGACAGAAGTTATAGAATCAGAAATTCAGTGTAAAGCATTTGTGTATCAGTTGCTAAAAAACGACATTATTAATTTGATCAAACAGGATGGGAAATTGATTGATGAGCCAGCTCCTGTTAGTAAATCACAGTGTCAAGAACAGAAAGTTGTTGTAAAATTCAAGTGCCCGACTATAGAAAAGCTGTGCAGAACAAGGCAAAAACTTTTAAAATTAATTGAAGGCCGTAAAATTGATTGTTCAGCAAATAGAAAATATTTTTATCTTTTCACAGAAATGGGTAAAAGAAAAGTAATGGAAATAGCAAGAACTACTAAGACTTACATTCATTTTATCTATGAAAAAAAAGAAATATATATATATGGTTCTCCAAGAAATTGTTATGAAGCTGATGCTGAAATTCATAATGCACTTGTTGCTGAATCTAAAATATCAGAAATTAAAGCATTTGATTTGAAAAGTTCTCAAATGCCTCCTGGTTTTTTGAAGTATCTTTATGAAAAATACAAAATGGATTTATTTTTTTTGGTTAAAAAATTCAATTTACGAGAAGCAAGCATTGATAAAGTGTCATCACATATGAAATTGATAATAAAAGGGAGAAGTTCAGTGCTAAAAGAAGTAAGTGGGAAATTTTCACATTCTATCATTTGAATTTTTAACCATTTATTTGTTACAGTTGGCTTTTGATGTTTTGGTTGTTTACCCGAAACATTTTTTAAAGTCCTAAATAAATGTTAAATAATTAATATGACGAAAAATTTTCTCATTAATTTAAATTTAATAATGCTTTTTGAAGGTATATATATAACTATACTATTTTTATTTTTGATTATAGTATATACCTTTTCCCTTCAAAATTTCTAAAAAAAATTAGCTTTAAAATATTGTGGTTTTAAGAGACCTTTATTGAGAATTTCTTGAAAAATGGAAAAATTGCTGCTGATTTTACTTTAATAATTTATTTACTGTAATAACACATCAAAGAATTAGCTGATTCTATTAATAAGCTATCATTACTTTAACTAAAATTTGTAAAATATATTTCTAACTTTGTGTAAAATTGTTACGGTTAATTTAAATTCAAAGGAACTTCATATTTTAATTATTTGATATCTTGCTTCTAAGTGGAAAAAAATAATTTTTATCCACATTTATTACTTTCAAAATAAAAAATTTTAAATTATGAAAGAAAAATCACTATTTTGATTGAGCTAATTAGCTATTTGGTTAAGGATCTTCATTTCACATCTGAAATTTATAGTGATTTAAAGTATCTAAAGTCCTGTATGATAATTTTCAACTTAGTAATTATTATTTTATATTATTTAATAAATATTACTTTGGAAATTTATTAAAAAATTTTTGCAAATCTTAAATGCTAATTTTTTTACTAGGTTGAAGATCATTTAGAAAACATCTGTGCCGAGCTTAATAAAAAAAACTGTGATAAAAGTTTGCATGCTGTTAAAGAAAATTGTGCTATATGTCTAGATCCAGTTAGCTTTAATTTCTATCGTCTTGAAAATTGTGGCCATGCCTTCTGCAAAGATTGTCTGAAATTACAACTAGAATCTAAGATATTTCCTATTTTGTGTGCTCATGAGGTGAATACTGCCTATAATTTTTTTTTGTATAATTAAAATATTTCATAATATGCATTAATTTTCTTATGTATTCATTTTTAAATAGTAAAAGCTTTGTCTTGTTATTACTTTTTGCAATTTTGTATTTTTACTAATATTTAAAATCTATAATTTTTATTGCAACTAATGTAAATATCAAATCATCTGCTATGCATTATTATAATTAATATTACCTGATTTTATTATTTTTTGCTAATAAACAAAATTAACTACCTTCTTATGATGTTCCTAAATTAAGCCATTCTTTATTTATTAAAAGAAGCATGTAAACTAAAATTCACTCAAAATATGATGTTGACTTTGAAGAATTAATAGTATCAATTATTAATTTGTGCTAAAAAATAGTGACAAATTTATTTTTGGACTTTTCCAATTATTTCCTACTAATATATATATATATATATATATATATATATATATATATATATATATATATATATATATGCATACTTCTTATAATATTTAAAACTGCTATAATTTGGCATGGAATTTATCTTCAAAGATTAATTTCAAAGACAAGTTCTAAAGACAATCAGTGTAATAAATTATTAATTGTGGTTGTTGATTCTTGACTGTTTTCTGCGATTCCTATTTTAAGATTTAAATTTAATTCATGATTGTGTGTGTGTTTGAACAATGAAAATAAAAGTTATTTTTTGTCAAAAATATCAAATAAGGAAATAATCTTAATTATCATTGACAAAATGTACTTTGGCAATCAGTTCCTAGGAATAATTAGAATGTTATTAAGAAATAATAAGTCGATTAATGCTTTACAGTTTTCTTATTTCGATAGTTCTTTATATTTGGGTGTGTTAATATAAAGTTTAATATTTGAGTGTTGTTTTTGAAAATTTTTCTTTTAAATTTTGCAAAATATTTGAAATTTATGATATGAAATGAAAATAATTCAATAGTTTTTAAATGGAAAAACATGAATAATGTAAAATATCTAATCAATAATTTATTAAACATATAATATTGCATGTTGAATATATATCTTTTTAACATACCCCATACTGCTCCTAAAATTGTTTCTTATTTGACAGCAATTTTTAATATTAAAAATTAGAACTTTGTTACTATGGCCCAATATTTCATTCATTTTCATTTTTGCATAAAAGAACATAAGACTTCAGTAAACATTTTTTATGATATCCATTAAATATTTTAGCCTGCAACCTTTTACTGACAGTTAGATCTTGGTACTATAAAAGGAGAAAGTTGTATTTGCTTTAAATTCCAATCAGTGTCTTGACACATCTTTAGCCATATGTTATACATATAAAGGCACATTCATACTTGGTATATTATTTAAATTTCTTAATAATCTATTTTTCTGATAAATACAAATATAAAATTGTTTTTGATACTGGATTTCTTTAGGATTTTATGAATTTGAGTGTTTCTAACTGCTATTTTCCACTGTGTATTGAAATTGTATATGATATTGAAATTATTAAATGTTTTATGTAAAGTAAATGTATTTAACATTTCAGAATTGTGGAAAAGAACTTTTATTAATAGATATTGAAAAGATTTTATCATTCGGAGGTGAGGATTTGAAAGAAGATTTCCTGGAGGCTGCATTACAATATCACATTAAAACAAATCATGGTAAAGTTTCACATTGTCCAACCCCAGACTGTGAATCTATCTACCGTGTTTCAAATAAGACGGATTCTGAATTCTTTTGTCCAGGCTGTTTAAGTATCATTTGTACACAGTAAGTTATTTTTTAAAATTTACCTGAGTTATATGTACATTTATGCTGCATAATTTCAGAATTTAAATATTGTACGAGTATATAACATATACAGTAAGTATATGGTTCCAGATTCTCAGATTACAGACAAAAATTTGTGATATGTTACTCTTGATTTAACATCTCACAAAATTTCATTTCCAAAATAAAATTGAATCATAAAAAGATATTTTTATTATATTTTGACCATTTAAATGACCAGTGTTTGCTTTGACATCAATTTGGCTAAGTAAATTGTAATACCATTTAGTAGTTAAACGACTAAATTTCTATAACTATTGTATTAAATCTGTTGGGACATATTTTTATATCAATTATGATTTCAGGTATAATCTTAAAACTTATTTGACGCAGTGTGTATAAAAATGTTAAAATGTAGTATTTCCTATTATAAGTTAATTAAAATAAATCACTTAAATTTAATCAAAATAAAAATAAATAAAAAATATTTTTTATCTATCAAAAATTGAATAAGCCTCTATTTTCTTAACTATATTCTTAAAAATCTTAACAGTCAGGATTACTTAAAGTTATTGTTGGCTACAGTTTGTAAAATTAATATCCAATAAAATTAAGTAATCAATTACTATTTTAAAACTTTTGATATTGTTTTTTGGATGAATATTTTTGCCTCTTACATTCTCTACTATGTATTGTATTGCCTTATATTATAGTTTGATACTTATATGAATTATTCTATAATTTTTGGTGGAAAAGTTCTGTTAGAATAAGTTATTTATTTTTTCGCTAAATTTGTTGATAACATATTTAGCAAAAGGTTTTTTGTATAGTATATAAAATTTTGTAATATAACTGTACATATACTGGACAGGCTAATCCAATCTGGTCACTCCATTGTCAGCATACCAATCTATGATGGACATTGCAACATGGTAAGCAGTGTCATCATCTTGGAAGTAACAATGAAATACCCATGAAATAGCTGCAACATAGGAAAGGAAGACATTGTTGTTTAGAATAATGGAGTATGAGCTGACTCTACTGTGAATTAGGATCAAGGGTCCATACAATGAGAATTATCATCAGACAATTTAATCTCCATCAAACTTTACTGTAATACAATTTGTTCTGTCAAAAGTTTTTTTCCAAGCATATGCCAAATCTAGATTATGCCATCTGATTTCTGATAAAGCTTCAACTAAGATTTATTACTTTAGACCCCAATTCTACTCATATATGGTCCGATTTCAAAGTGCCTCTCACTACCTCCACTGAGTAGTGTTGTTGGACTTCTAATCAAAGGCTGATAGGCCAGTGGCTCCATCATGAAAATGTGTTTCTTTGTAGATGGTATTTATGGTTACAACAGTCCCAGATGCTTGGTGAAACTCCTTGAATATGTGAGCCATTGATTGGTGTGATTTATTTGAATTTCTTTGAACAATGCTCATCAGTATCTATCTCAGTTTCACAAGTCTGGTGTGTCAAAGCCCATTCCGATAATCACTACTCATCTTCCACCACATCTTAATCGCAAAAACCATTGTCAATTTTGGATGTTTAACTCACTAGATATGTCCCTTAAGTAATATATTTTTAATTTGATTTCAGTTTGATTGCTTATTTTGAGATAATATTATTTCAGAAATTTATATGCATACATGTGTTAATGTTTTTTACATTTCATAAAAATATTTTAAAATTTTGTAAATTAAATAAAATTTTTTAAATATTATCTTGAATTTATCCTTAAAAATAAAATTAAAATTTTTAAGTGAATCCGAATTTTACAGTTATGTAATAAAATATAATTCTTATTGTTTATGCCTTATAACTTTATAATGTTGGATATGATCTAACTGAATATATTTTTATTTACAGTTGCCAATCTTATTCTCATAAGGGAATGTCATGTGATATGTTTCAGAATTCGAAAGTTGATGAAGACTATTCATTGAAGGTAAGTTGACTTATAACTTTTAAAATATTGTCTGTTGATAATTTGTTAAAACTTTAATTGTTTTCATGTAACCAGCTACATAATCACTACTCTAAAAGGAAAATTAAAACACTGAAACTTTTATACAAAGAAAAAAGAAAATTTTTTTTAATGTAATGTAAAAATTTTATACTTTATGAAAATAAAATAAAATGATTTATTTTATAAATTGTAATTTTTTTTTAAATTAGATTTGACATACAATTTTTATATTTTTTTTGTAGATATTTTTAAGGAATAGAGCTTGACTTTATACATTTTATTTGCAATTTCAATTGTTAATAATTAACAATTACAAAATTTTAATTAATTGAATTATTTGCTCCTTTTTTCAACTGATTATGGACAAAAAGCTTGATTGCTTAATGGATTTTTTTTGTTCAGAAGGGCATACCAAATTTCTTTTTAATTGAATTTATAATTGGAGATTATAAAATAGATAAATATGCTCATTAGAGTACACATGACTGTTGTGAAGATACTTCATTTAGTTTTTTTTATTTATATGGATTTTATTATTACTTATCTATTTGACTGATTTATTCTTTCCTTATAAGTAAGCAGAATTACTTTATTATTTAGTATCATTCTTATAAATTTCTTCATGAAGTACATTCAAATATTGCAAGATAAAATAATATAAAATAGAATTAATGTTCAGATTCCAATTTACATGGTTTAAAACAATGAGTAGTATTTTGAAAAATCGAGTGCATGCTATTATATTAAAATATGTATATTTAATTTTTTCATTGGGTTTATCTTCTTTATAGTTATTGACTTAAATATTTGAATTACTGCTGTATTGCAGAAATTATATTCATAAAGCATCATTCTAATTTCAATCTGTTCTTTTGTTTTTTCTCCAAGCATATAGTTTAAAAAAAAATAAGAATTATTTATTATTTAAAAACAATAACTTAAATTTTATTTATTTCAAAGAGTCCAATATTGATTTTGCAAATAGTGATAAATTATATCTTCTTTTGTCAATTAATTGGTACTTATTTCAGTCGAAAGTAAAGAAATTTTATTTCAACAGTAATAGTTCCCTTATTTAAATTTAGATTTTGAAATTTGTTTATCAACATTGTTTTTATTGTAAATAATAGAAAAATAAAATTGATATCTACACTTTTCAAAAGTTAGTATTAAGACTGAAAGTATAGAATTAAATCTATCACTTTACTAGATAATTTTTTAAGTTCTTTTATATTTTCATGTAAACATAAAATTGCACTCCTTATAATTTTCTTTAATATACATGAATTTCTTCTAATTAAACATAAGAATTTTTTAGATTTTGCAGATAAATAAAGACTAAAAATTTCTTTGTTTCATAATAAAAATACCTTTGCAGTTGATATAAAAGTAAAGTTTATATATTTTAAAACTAATGGCTCTTCATTTTTAGTTTCAAAGTGAAACTCTATATTTGGTTAATTTCATTTCTGTTGATGAACTGTCATATATTTATTTTTCTAGTTGAAATTTTATTTAACTTCATGTGTTAGTAGTTAAATATAGAAATGATAAAAATAAAAACATTTATTATTCAATAATATTTTTTGTTTGCAATAGTATATTAAAATTGTTTTTTTATTATCATTTTAAAGTATGAGTCACAGTTGTATTTTTGCAGAGTTTAAGTATAGACATTCTTAATGTATTCATAAATACATTTCAAATTTCCAAATTTACATTATTTGTTATAGAGATAAACGAAGAGGAGTAATTGGATTTTTTAGAACATATGATACAGTAATAATTATTAACTGTCTTAGTATTTATATTGCATTTTTAGTGTATTGTAATTGTGATTAAGAAATTCAATTGGGTTATAAAACTTAATTAAAAGCTCTTGGGTGTTCTTAGATGTTGTTGTCAGATAAAGTTAAGAATAATTATAATGAAATTCGACATATTTCGCATTATAATTTTTTATGTTGGATATTTGCGGACTATTAAAAGATAATTTATTTATGAAATTGTCTTAGTCTAATAAGCCTTATATGCCTTAAAAAACCATTGGGTGACAATTTAAAAGATGATAGTCAAATATTTTGACCTTGGTCTGTTTAAAATTCTCTTAAAGTATTTAAAGCTAGTATATTTTGTAAAGTTTCATTTATGTATACTAAAGTATACATAAATGAAACTTTAACTTAAATGGAATTCTAAATTTAGTTTAAAATGAAATTGAAAAAATGATAAAAGCATTATTTTATTTTAAAAACAATTTATTTTATTTTAAAATTCCCATAAATGGACTTATTTGGTAGAGAAATCAATGTTTTTTATATAATAGCATCACCAATTGTATTTTTACAATTTCAAATTAAATCAACTTTTCTGATAGGATGATAAATTCTTGAAATACCTATACTTTGAGAATTTATAATTAAAGAGTACTACTAATATGAAAAAAACTGGTTGATATTTTTCTGTTAATAGTTTAATAGAATTTTAAAATATGCTTATCATTTCTTCCAAATGCAGGATAATTTGGGAAAACAATTTAAGTCTTCATTTTTTTTTATAAGAACTTCTTTCATCAGGTTACATTCTAATTGATAGATTTTATTCTCAATTAAATTTTCTTATCAGGAATATAAAAGCTAGGATATATTGTAAAATATTCTCTGTTAATGAAGGAAATTTTATTGGAAAGAAATATTCAATTTGAAAGAAGTTTCAAAGAAAACTTTAACTTTCAGAATCAAATTTGCCTTGGTGTTTTGTATCTGTAATAAGGGTGCAACACATATTAAGAACTTAATTTCTTTATTTGTCAAATTCTTATGCAAATGCTACTTTAGTTTTCGAAGATATTTCTTAAGATAAAATACGAACTTATTCTTTTTGAGTACAGAAAAGAAATGAATCATGGCTTGCAAATTATTTGTTCTATAATTCATGTTAAAGAATATATAGTTTACTTTTAAGATAATTTAATTTGTTTAAAATTTTATTTCTTTATTTTATATTATACTTATCTAAGGTATTGTATTTTTTTGTGAAATGTTATATTAATTAATTTATCTGTTTTCTATTAGCATTGGATGAAGGAAGACCAATCTCGTCGAAAACACTGTCCCAATTGTAAAGTTGTTATTGAAAAGATTGCCGGATGTAATCATATGGAATGTGTCAATTGTAAATCACACATGTGTTGGTTATGTTGTGAAGTATTTCCAGTTGGAGAATTAGTATATAGGCATTTACCTTTCTGTCCAAAAAACCAAGGATAAATAAATAACAATATTTTTATTTTCTTTAATGTTAATAATTTTTTTATACTTTTCACTCTAAAGGACTGATATTTGTAAATATTACATCCATTATCATTTCATTTGCTTTCATTATTAGTGAACAAAAGATTTTCATTATTAATTTGTAGATATGTATTATATTTTTTTAAAATATTAGATATAAATTTGATTAATGTTAATATAATTAATTTTGTGAAAAAGTAGATATTGTATCTATAATTTTAATAAAAATGTATTAAGTTCTTACAAATTTTAGTGTAACAATCATTTTCATATCTAATGTGAATTAATTGAGTAATGTCAAATTATGAACCAGTGTTATAATTTATGCACTATAATATGCTATTTATGGGTATATTTATTTATCAAATTCCAT
The DNA here is from genome assembly GCA_026290005.1 of Latrodectus geometricus. Lineage (NCBI taxonomy): Eukaryota > Metazoa > Arthropoda > Arachnida > Araneae > Theridiidae > Latrodectus > Latrodectus geometricus. The sequence goes on along the minus strand of JAPDSC010156941.1, from coordinate 275,239 downwards.
TATTTTAGTTTCATAACTAAGGTTTGTGTAAAAGGCTCACAAATGTTGTATTTTTCTGTAAATCATGGTTGTATGTTTTAAGTTTTTCAAATTAAAAATATGTATTTTTTTAAAAAGCATCACATGTTTGTTTTTAACAATAGAAGCTTAGCTTAATTTTTATTTCACGTGAATGCAAATTTTATTTTGATTAAAAAATTATTAATATAGATAGTTTAATTCAATAACTTATCAGTGAAATTAATTTTGTTTTGAGCATTTTGATTTCTAAACATTAAATTTGATCAGTTATTTATTTTCTTAAAATTGCTATTTTTAGTTACTTTTTAAATAAAAATATTCCTATATGTTATATTAATTTTGATTGATTATGTCAGATATGAATTGTGAATTATTTTTATGTAATGAGAATTTAATGAAATAAAGTTGTGCTACATTTGATATTTATTTTTTTCAAATACAATATTTAATAAATTTTTACATTAAATTTAAAAATAGTTAGTTTTTATAAATCCATAATAACACCAATATATACAATTCACTTTTACTTTGGAAAATTTAAATAAACATAGATTTAGTTTTGTTACAAGAAAATATCCTAATACTTTGTTTAAACATGGCTGTATATTATGCTATGTGAACTACATAATTTACTTAATCTAATTTTCCAAAAATGTTGCTATTAATTCCCTTTTCTATTTTTGGTTTTAATATTTTTAATTGGGCTTATTGTTGCCTTGTGGTGGTCTGCCTTCTTCAAAATGAAAGATCCTGAAATCACACAATTTCACTCACTGTTACACAACAGGAAATAGATATGTTTCTGCTTGTATATTTGTTAGGGTGGCTGGTTGGAAATTTTCTGGCTTTACCCTTTTGCTGTGCATGAATACCTCTCCATTATCTATGAAAATTTAATTACTGTGGTTATATTAAAACTTGCCTTTTATATATCAACCTTAAGCTGTTTAATATTATCAAAATTGGTCTCAGTTTTTCTACACTACTGGTCATTAAAATTGATACACCAGGAAGAAATGCAGATAACAAAATGATATTTATTGGACAAATATATTATACTAGAAATAACAAGTGATTAAATTTTAAAAAAATTTGGCTGTATAGATCCTGAGAAATCAGTACCCAGAACAACCACCTCTGGCAGTAATAACAGCAGTTATACGCCTGGGCATTGAATCAAACAGAGATTGGATTGCATGTACAGGTACAGATGCCCATGCAACTTCAACACGATGCCACAGTTCATCAACCGTAGTGACTGGCGTTTGGTGACGAGTAAGTCGCTCGGCAACCATTGACCAGACGTTTTCTATTGGTGAAAGACGTGGAGAACGTGCTGCCCAGGGCAACAGCTAAACATTTTCCGTATCAAGGAAGGTCCGTACAATATCGGCAACATGCGGTCGGGCATTATCCTGCTGAAACGTAGGATTTCGCAGGGCTCTAATAAAGGGTAGAGCCACGGGTCGTAACACACCAGAAATGTAACGTGCACTGTTCAAAGCACCGTCAATGCGAACAAGAGGTGACCGAGACATGTATCCAATGGCACCCCATACAATCACGATAGGTGATGGGCCAATATGACGAATGCACGCTGCCAGTGTGCGTTCACCACGATGCCGCCAAACACGGATGCGACCATCATGATGCTGTACACAGAACCTGGATTCATCTGAAAAGATGACGTCTCGCCATTCGTGCGCCCAGGTTCGTCGTTGATGACACCATTGAAGGCACTCTTGTCTATGACGCAGCGTCAAGGGAGGCCGCAGCCATGGTCTCCGAGCTGAGAGTCCATTTTGCTGCAAACGTCGTCGAACTGTTCGTGCAGACACTTGTTGTCTTCCAAACGACTATGTTTCTTGACTCACTGTTCGTGACGTGGTTGCACGATCCATTACGGCCATGCGGATAATATGCTTGTCTTCTCGGCTGCTAGTGATAGGTGGTCGTTGAGATACCGCATGGCGTTCCGTATTACCGTCCTGAACCCATCGATTCCAAATTCTGCTAACAGTCATTGGATCTCGACCGACGCGAGCAGCAATACTGCGATAAGATAAACCGCAGTCCCGGTACGCTACAAATCGACCTTTATCAAAGTCAGAAACGTGCTTGTACACGTTTCTCCTTCTTACATGAGGCATCACAAGAACCTTTCTTCAGGCTACAACGTTCAAATCCAATTTGTGTATGAGGAACCGGCTGAACAATTTCCTCATTTAAACACTATGTAGGTCTCACTACTGGCGCCTGCTTTGTCTGAATGCGTTGAAAAGCTAATCATTTGTATATCACAGCACCTTCTTCCTGTCGTATAAATTTCACGTCTGTAGCGTGTCGCCTTCTTGGTGTAGCAATTTTAATGGCCAGTAGTGTATCTTAGAATTCTGACTCAGAACAATACTGTTCTGAGTTGAGTGACATAGGTTCTAACCTAGTTTTTATAAGGCAATAGGAGATAAGTGTTACATTTCTGTTTTCTGCATGCATATCTATTGTGGTATCTATTATCTGGGAAATTTACCTGGAAATATGCAATGAATAAACCTTACAACAGCTTGTAATTTAAAACTGTCCATAGTGTTTTTGTTTCAAAAATTACTTATAATTTATTCATTAAACTATTTTAAATTGTCCCAGTTAAATTTATATATGGTACATTTTTAATTTGAATTTTATGAATCAATAATTGTCAAACTCAGTTTTTCTTTTCTTCCCAAAACTTCTAAATGGTTTAGTTATGTGGAATGAATTGGATTGCATGAAGACTGTAGAAATCATGTTATTTCCTTGCATTTAAAAATTTTATTTTCATTTTTTTTTCTTATTTTCTTCTATTTATTTTGTAGTATTTTTCATGTACATCTTTGTTACAATAGTTTTGTCTAATCAAATGTTGGAGGAGCACTGGTACCTGAAAGGGGAAAGGAAATTATTTGCCATAGCTCGTAACACATTAATAGCTGTTGAGTATTTATTACTGCCACTAGAATTCCTTTACATTTGGATATTTATTACTAATGGAATTGGGAAAGTGGAAAAGTTATAAAATGAACTGTAGGAAACTTGAGTAATTATATTTCCCCCCTTTTTTTTGCAATTTTCATAAGCCTTGTTAAATCCTAAAATTTTCCTTCTTACTTTTTTTCTTTTATTTCTATTTCTGAAGGTAATGTAGACCAAAAACACTAAACTAACAAATACAATTTCATCTTATTTGTGCCATTTCTTCTGTTGAAATTTCATTTTGTTTAAAATTAAGCAAAGATGATTGTATGCAGATTCAATTCTTAAAGAGTTTCACATTTCTAGTTTCTTCTTATTACTATTTCTTAGGCATACAATATTTAATAATGTAATTATTAAGCATACGCAATTCTTTTAATAGTTGATAATTTGTTTGTCAAAACATTGTGCAATGACTTTCTTGAAAAGATTTTAAAAGGAAAATGAATATATAATTGATAATTTATTTCAAGTTATTTAAGTTACCCTCGAAGTGTTACATTGTACTTAATTTATTTGAGGTTTTTTTTTTTTATTTGATAAACTTATAAAATGGCCATCTTTCTAAAAACAAAACCGGAGATATGTCTTAAGAAAAGACCTTTTCTCTTTTTAAATCAATTTCTATAATGAAATCCTTATTTTGTTTAATGAATTTTTTCCTAGGATTGAGTTAACAGATGCAGAGAAGAATGGAACTCATCCCAAGCCTAGGGCTAACTTTAAAAAAAAAAGTTTATTTCCATTATATAGCATTAAAATTAATAATCCATAATAAGTATTGTTAATTCATAATTAAAGCTGATTTAAATGCATTGTAAAGTTGCTAATGCTGTAATGCACACCATTTCAAAATTGCTTGCTTCTAGATTTGATGCATTATTCTTACCTTGCCTCCAATTAAACTTGAGCTTTATAATCACAGTTAATAGAGAAAAATAGTTGACATCCAGATTTCCTTTCTTTCTACAGTCTTAATATAATAACAATAAAAATGATACTTGATACCTTTTCTGATTTTTATCAAAACATTGTTTTTATCCATTGCATCAAATATATTTTACTTTCACCATGTTCTTCATATCTGAAATGCATTTAAACTCAGATGAAATAAATTTTGACTTCAGTATTTAATAACTTCATATCTACAAGCATATTTCAAACGAATTGTGATTCTGAGTTTATTATGATTTAGTTTATTTTTAGTTGATCTGTATGAAAGACTTGATTTCATACACATAAATGCTTTATGAATAAAGCTATATAAATTTTATTTGCTTCGTAATTTGCATTGAAAGCTACCTTCTCATTTTCCAGTGGGAATTATTGCCTGTAAAAGTTAAGGTTCTATAATATTTGATGTCCTATTTTCCTTTAAAGTAAGTAATATGCTATAAAGGATTCGTTGCTGGTTAGTGGTAAAAATGCCTTTTGAAGTAAGAGGTCTCAGGTTCGTTCTCAACTTTGTTGAACAATAGTAAATAGGGATTCTCTTTCTGCATTCTGCTCATACCTCTGCAAGGACTGGTGTTTGAAAATTTTCTGGGTTTCTCTTTTTTTTGTATGTAATATGATAATTTGTAACTGGTAAATAAGACATTAAAAATTTTTTACTGGAAACTAATATATTCAAATATCAGAATAGTTTTTTGCAGCTAATATAGGCACACTGCCATATCACTAACAATATATAAAAATTATTTAAATTAAAAATGAAAATGGAAGACTTTAATGTTTGATACGTTGTAAAATATTAAAATATAAAAAACAGCAAGGATATATATTGTAAACAGATAATATATATGCTGCCTAATCAATGTTCTTATTTCTGTGATAATTGTATTTTTGAAAATCATTTTTTAATTCCTATTTTTTCATTATCATTCCTTAAAGCAAAACTGTTTGCGATTATTTTGAATGTAAGCATGAATATGTTGAAACAAGTTTTTGACATACTTCGCAACATTCTTGTTAAAATATCTACAGTTTTAATTCATTAATGTTTGCTGTAGATCCTTGAAAAATTCTGTTTTAGTGATAACCCATATAAAAAAATATGATGGGTGAAGTGAAGTGACTTCAGTGTTCAAAGTCTATTGAAACTAACTGGTCTAAGAATTTCATTATCATTTTTTAAGTGTGAGAAATGTGGTGTGGCTCCCCCCCCCCATCTTGCTGGAACCAGCACTAATGATCCTTTATCACCAGTGAAGCAAAAGCTTAATTTTTGTCCTGGTACCCCTGAGAATTGGTTTGGGGGATATATTGTTCCTTTCACTATTTGCCTTGAAAATGCACACCATGCACTAATTTTATATGTGTAAAGATGATTTCTGTAACTCAAAATACAAAAATAGATAAATAAAAAATAAATAAGGATTAATAGAAAAAAATAGAAGCTCATCGAATTGATGAATTATATTTTTAATGAAAGTAAAATAACAGAACTTTTTATAAGTGATTAAGTTTTATAAATGATAATTTTTTCTAATGAATTTACTATTTCTCATCTAAAATGTTTACAAATTTTTATAGCACTCGTAAAAATTATCTTTTACAAATCATTCCGAAACACAAAAATCTCCCAAACACCCACTCGACTGATATTGCTGCCTAAGACCGAAAGACATTGCTCATTTCTCGTCATTCATCTGTCTCTGGGCTCAAACTCAGGTCCTTATATTTCGAAGAACGCTATCCTGCCACTCGGCCATGGTGAGTTCGATTTTATCATAGTTTTTGACCCTGCGTTTATGAATTGCCTAAGGCCATTGTTAAGCATTAAAGAGTGCAATGTGCAAATTACCTTCCGCGAGGATTTTTTATAACGATTATGTACAGAATCGTATCCCCGTATCGAAAAGGGGGAAGTCCGGAATACTCTCTGGCACCCATCGTGACAGAGGTGCATTTACAGAAGGTAAAAGAAGAACATTCATTTTCCGTTGTTCAAGAGCTGGAATCGAACAACGGATCATAGGCTCCGAGGCGTGATATTCTATTTCTAGATCACGGTGAACTTTTGGGTTTATCATTCCCCATTATTGGCGTATGCATCCGTTGAGATTCCATAACTGTCAGGAAAATATAGAATCGAAGATTTATGATGTTCGTTTAATACGTCATGCTACACCATAGTGTCCATTTATCATTAAAAACCGAGAAGATAGTTATGTTATTTGTATAGATTTAATGAATCGTACAATCACGTCACAAACTTTAAATCAACTAAACTTACTTTAAATCAACAAACAAACTTTAAATCAACAAACTTTAAATAAACTATAAATGGTGCCATTTGCTAGTGTCTGACTGAACAGATTGACATCTCTAACAGCAGGAGTAGTCAGCTGGATGACTAGCTTTGGGTATCCTTGACATTGCATCACATAACATTAATCATAGACAAGAGCATATTCAATGGTGCTATCAATGACGAACGCGGATGCAGGAAAATTGACATCGTGTTTTTAGTCGACTCTCTGTTCTGTTTAAAATAACTTAACATATTCATAAAAAAAAAAAAAAAAAAAAAAAAAAAAAAAAAAAAAAAAAAAAACGCACACCCAACTGATATTAGACAATTGGCGCATCACTTAGAGTGATAATATGGGATGTCATTGAATATACTTCTCTATTATTTTTTGTTTGCATTGATGACATTTTGATCGTTGGCCATTGATTTCTGCTGTGTTAAAGAGTGCAGTTCTAATCTTCATTCGAGTCCTATGAAATGCTGTGTTTTAATAAGAAATGCATTACATGATGCTGCAGAATCTTTCTTAAAAAAAAAAAAAAATAATAAAATAAAATAAAAAAAATAAAAAAAAAGGTTTTCTTAGATATCACGCTCTTAAGGCTTTTCAACAATAGCAAATATCAGTATTTACTAAGCAACTGGCTCGGCATCACATGTCACACAACTTATTATCTTACAGCGGTCGATGAACTGTTGAATTAATTTCTAGCTGCATAGGTAGTTGTATCTGACAGCGTGTCTATTCTCAGTTTGGTTCACAGCATATACTTATAAATGTTATTTCTGTTAGAGTTGGTTGTTTTGAGTGTTGATTCTCAAGATCTATATTTCCATATTTCTTGAAAATTTAATAACTTGTTATTGTTAATGCACAGTACATTTTCGAATAAATATAATATTCTTATTTGCATTTCTTCCTCTTATGGCGATTATAATACTCAGTAGTACATATTTTCAAAATTCTTGGCAGTTAATGGAAGCACATTGTTCGCATCATGTGTAATCAGAACTGTTAATTAATCGCGGCTGATGTACATACTATCCATAAAAGATATTACATGATCAGAGTATTTTATTTCAACTAAAACTGTAATTAATGTTGCATTTTGAAGTTGTACAATGGACTGTTTGCTATGGCTAGAAATATTTACAAAAACAAATTGTTCTGTTGGCCATTTCAATAGAATTGTAATCAAACTCAACCAAAACTTACATACAGACTCATGTTTGTAAAACTTATCATCGAGTTATTGAGTAAATCTCGACTTATCCGAAAATATAATTTTCTTCCACTTAGACATAATCTAATTGAAATGTTAGGCGTCACTACTTTATTCTTGGCTGTTTGGAATGGATGGATAAAAGAATATGAATTCTCAGTATGTCATGCTTTAATTATTACTGTGTACTTTTCTGCTCATGATATTGATAATAGTAATTTATACAATGCTTGTTTGCAATGTAGGTAGGTATCATACACGTGGAAACTTCTCTTCCAATCCATTTGGTTACAACAACAATATCTTTCGCAGGGATCGTAAATCTTGGTCGAGTGCACATAGTCTTCGAATACTCCCATGAATGATTTTGAATTTTTTCCACTGTGCTTCCATGAAGTGAGGAAAATACGAAAGCCCTAGAATCGAACATCTGTAACTTATTGTTTTGCTTCAATGCGTCCGACAGAAGGCCCGCTTGCAGACTTTAAATTGGTCTTTTTGAATCATATTTTTCTGAAACCTGGTTATATCATTATGTTGAAAACAAATTATACCGAAATTTCATGCACTTTTATGCACTTTTCATAAAAAAACTTCTAATTACACTGCACAATAATGTCTCTTCTATATTTCTCATCGCGTAACAATGATTGACTGTTATGTAAGATGTTTGCATACTTTCAATTATCCTTTAAAGAGACCGTAAATAGACAAACAAATCAAACCATCCATCTACCTTTTAACTACTAAAGTTATAAATGTTGGAATATTATGTCTTTCATTTTTGGAAGTGAATGTATTTCACGATAAAACAGAAAAGAATTAAAAATGGAATTGTATTCAAGTAAACCAATTTAAGTAATTTATTTAAAATTATATTTTACTTCTATAATGTTTAATAAGTTTTGTTTTATAACAGTTTACATTTAATATTATAAATGTGTTTATTGTAGTTATCATATTGTATTTAAATTTTCTCATGCCATTATTTTTATATTTAATGTGTATTCTTATATATTTTATACATAAGTAATATTTTAATATAGCTGCGCTGCGTAAATAAGTTTAAAATCATTTGTGTACTTTATATTTTGATTTTGCTTACATTATATTTTTGAATGATTCATTATGTAAGTTCAAATTTAAATGTGTAAATTTCTTTTCTCACACATATCAGATGATTAATAGATGTAATAATTTTATATTTTCTCAATTTCTATGAAATTGAACGCATAAAGGGAAAAGAGTCCAATATTTCTTTCAAAAATTAATTTTAGGTTATATTTTTAGTATTTAAGCTTAGTATAATGATGATAAATACAAATTTAATATAATCTGATAGAAATAAATCGAGTGAATATAAATACTAATTTAAAATTTTCAGGTAGAAACGTTTTCATTTGAAGTTTACAAGTGTTTTTTCAATACTTCACCTTTAAATGAACCATTCGAAGAAAATAAAGTGTAGAGATAATTCTATTTAATCAGTTTTTTGACGGAAATATTGAATCTGGCCTCAAATTATGTTTTGCGTATTAGATTTACCCCATGAGAAGCATTCAAAGGATTAACTCTGATTTAAAATTTAATTGAAAAACATTTATGTTTATTGAAGTCTTGACTTCAAAAACCTGAGAAATTATGTAAGCGAAACAACCTTAATTATGAATATAATTTTTGGTTTCTCTCATATTTGTGAAACTCAATACCTTAAAAAAATTTCACATAAAAGTGAGCTTTAAGAAATTTGTTGCTTATAATGAATTATCGAAATATTTGCTCCTGGGCAAACAACCGAATATGATAGACATATTTTAATTTTTTTTAATATATTACGCATTAATCAGGACCCTAAATATATATAAAATGGGCATTCATGTATTTTAGCAGCAATTATGACCGGTATCTATTAATAACTGACTATTGAGGCAGAATTGGCAAAAGTATCAAACTGAAATCAATATTTCTCTTGGCAATAGGAGGTTAGTCGCTTAAAGAAACAATCTCGTATGTTTACGTTGCTTAGTCTTTATGATTGAAAGTGATTGATAGGTACTCTTTTGCCTGAAAGACATCATGAATTGAAAAGAAATAGATCTCTAAAAATTAAGATTAATTGTACTAAAATTAGAGATAGATATTGTTACATTATAACAGTAACACTTCTGTTTGATTGTTTCATCTGATGTGTTCTTCAGTTGAGGGAGATGAATACTGAAAATAACTCTTTATTCGTTCATGAAAAATAGTACAAGAAAATAAGAATTGATGTGGATATGTATCATTCTAAGCTTATACTTGATTATTTGTATGTTGTTTGTAAGGGCAACTCCCAAAGATATATAGATGGAATGCTTAGTCTATGGTACTTGACGACTGGCCATAGGATTCTAATCCATGTTGATTGCAGACCTCACACAGATTGATCAATGCAAAGCATGTTTGAAGCAGAAACAGTGAAATATTTGTCGGATACTATGTTCTTTTGATAAAAATCTGATATAGCTGGTTAGAGACCCCTTCGAGAGAAATATTTCAGTGAGACAAATACTTCCGTCTATTGTAGTGAGTTTGCAGATTGAAGTTTTTATAAAAATGGGACAGGATTCTTAAAACTTTCCTGAAAAATTCATCGTATGAATGGAAGATAAGTATAACAGAATTAGCTGCTTGTAGGGAATTCATTCCTTTTTTCCCAAAAAGTATTATTCTTATCATTTATATATATTCAACTTGCTGCAATGAAATGTTTTTTCGTATCCTTTTTTATGCATCCATCGTACATTCAAAGAAGCCACATACATATTTTTTTCGCATTTGTATTTAATAATGTTTATGCAATTTTTTTAAGAATGATTTTTGTTATCAATTAAAAGAAGTAATTTAGATATCCCAAAAATATCGAATCTAAAAGGACTAAATTGGCGAGAAAGAATTTATGATATCATCTTTATATCATTATTATTATATATTATTATAATTTTGCCACTTAATTATTTTAAAAGGCATATAAAATTGATTTCTAGAAATTTTAACGTTTCTAAAATGATTCCTTTTCAAGAATGCACTCTCAAGAATATCTACATTTCAGGAAACCTAAGCGATTTGTTACTGCTAGCTGCCTGTAAATATATATATTCTCTTGGCAGAATAGAGTTGAAAAAAATTTTTAATTCAGGGAATATTTTTCTTTCCTTACTGAGCTCGACGTGTCAATATTTTAAAAAATATTGTTATTTATTTCTTCGCAAATACTATTCGAAAATCAACATCATTTGTTCATTCCAGTAATACGATGTTGAACAGTTTTACATAAAAGCAAATTCCACACACGTTTCCTCCATCACAATTCAGACACTTCCTCATCTCGTCGTTTTGAAATCGCTTCTGTATGCTAATGACTTTGCCGAAAAAGAGACCACCTGCGTGGTGTTCGCTTATAAGTAGCTGTTCGATTGGATGAGAAAGGATCGTTTTCATTTGTCAGAATCTGACGTATCTGCTATCTTCAGTCCATTAATGATGAGGAAGATGAAACTTGCTATAGAATGAGTTGATGCGTGGAAGATTTTTTTCATTTCAAAACATCGATGAATATTATTATATATGATGAATATTTCGTTTTGAACATCGATTAATATTACCATAAATGCTGTTTTCTGAGAATTTATTCCATATTGATTTCATAGAGTTTCAGTACATTTTATCATCATTATGGAACTCATATTTTTGTTCTTTTTTCATATCAACCTGTATTTACTGACATTTTTGGAAGCGATTTGGAATTTCTAAAATAATTTACTATCTTGATTTAATTGAATCTGATACTTTTAATTCCTTCGTTTAAGTCTCAATCAATCCAACATTTGCTGCTACAAATAGGAGATAAATAAGGTAGATAGATCATTGTTAAGAGAGAGGACAGGTCTGTATTTGTAATTATTTATTTATATCTTAATTATGGGTAATGTAATGTAATTATTAAGGGATACATAATCGACTATTGGAATGATCTTAATTACATTTTAAAGGATATAAAAAAAAACGTTATTTTGAAGCACGATCAAATGAATGATAATACTTATCATCACAGAAAAATATATTTAATTTTGTAACAAACACACTTTTCAATACTCAAAAAGATCAATCCTTGCTTGTGCTTTTTCTCGAAGTTCTAAGTTTAATTCATTAAAATGTTTAGTTGTATAAGCGAGAAAGATTATTTTGCTTAGTTATTAAATATTATTTTTTATCATGATTACATTCTGTTTCTCATGAAATAAGTTATTGAGAATGATCTTGTGTTATGCACTACTATTGAAACATTTAGTTTATTAATAGCTTTATTTCTTGTATAGCTGGAAGAAAACGGTAAATAAATAATGCAAAATTAATAATAATAATCACATTTTTCTCTGATCAAATATTAGAAACCTTTTTTTTGTATTGCAAGATAAATTTGCAATGAGGGTAGACAAGACGATTCAGTTTTATTTGATAACTTTGCAGAGTGGAGTTGAATGTCTCTGAGGATTTTATCATGTGCCAAATCTGTTACGAGTGCTATCATGATTGCCGACATATAATGTAAACTATTGTTTTTTGATTTCGTATGTGTTTTAATTTTTTTAAATTTTTAATTTCAAAATAGCTATACTTAATATTTTGCTTAAATTAATTGTATTTGTTAAATTATAGATTTTTTCAATTAAATTTTTATCTAATTTTCTTCGAAAAGTAAAATATTTTTAAGCGATATTACGCGAGGGCTTATATAAAAAATCCTTAAAGTAATATTTTTAATGCAACTATATTTTTTGAATAAATTAAATGAATGTATTTATTTGAATAATTTATTTGCATTAAATAAAATATTACTATCTTAAGTTTGTGTTTGATATATTTTTAAAAAAATGTATTTTTTAATTTCTTTGCTTCAGCGCTAAAATATTAATTATTACAGGCTCATTTTTCACATATTTTAACTGATAAATATAAAAAAAATTTACCTCTTGTACAATATTTTATTAAAATAAAAATTTTTTTTTCATATATTTATATTTTTTAAAATTTAATTTTATTTATTCCATTAACATTTTTTGTCTGCTTTTAATTAATATCTGAGTTTAAGAACGCTGAATGGAATAAAATTAAACAAAATATATCAGAAAATGTAAATATATGTAGGAAAAGCATCACACACATAGCTATTATATTTCAGTGAATATGAATAAGAAAATGGTGTGTTGAAAATGTATAAAAAAAAGAAATTCATGGAATTGGGAAAAAATAAAGATCTTACATCACAAGTTAAAATGTAATGCAATTCTCAGAAAATTGGCTATATTTTTTAAACCATTCTAAGTTTTCTTAATTAACTTCTATAACATCAATTCTGTAAAAATAATTGAAAACATGTTTAAAAAAGCATCAAAAGCTCTTAAGAGAATAGTTGATTAATGAAGAAAAAATAATATAAACTAAAAAAGTGATATATCTTTTGATAAAAATCATCTCAATTTAAATTAAATCTGAAAATAATATGAAACATTATTGCGAGAAAAATGATATTGGCTGGAACTGATGCTGCAAAAACGACTCTGTTGTGTTTTGAGATTAAATTTCTTCCTATAAAATACTGTTTTGATTCCAGTGGATATGAAATTTTATATTAGATAAATGGTTGCTAGGTTAAGGATATTTTCTAAAGATTTAAAGCTCTTGAGATTAAAAGAAAATGAATGACAATGCTTATATATATATATATATATATATATATATATATATATATATATATATATTGACATAGTTTCTAAGCTATATTGTCTAAAATATCATTGAAAATGGCTCAGGTTTATTGGCTGAAACAGTTTATAATTGAAACAATGTAATAAACTATAAAACTTTATTTATGATGCATTACTGGGGGTTTTGATTTAAATTATTTCGTAGAATTAGTAAGGAGTTTGCCAAACATAACAATATCTAATAAGAAATAAAACGTTGTGTGTCACGTACTGGGAATCACCGTGGCCTAGTGGTAGAACACCGCTCGTCAGATCAGAAGGTCCGAAACCAATCACTATTGAACCGTGGAATATGAGCATTCAGTTTCTGTCTTCTGTATATATGGAATCTGTGGGGTATTTGGAAGTTTTCCGGATTTATTATCTTGCGACATGAGAATACAGTTCATTACATATGAAAGGTCCTCTTCTATTGGAAGGCAGTCACGTGTTGAATGTTAAAATGCTTTTCAAAGCCTTAGCCCATTAAATTCAACCTTAGCCTATTAGGTACAGCCTTAACCTTTGCTCATTAGCCATATGTTGGTCAATGTGTCACTAATTGAATTTTAATAATGTGTTGATTATTAATATGAAACTTTATATCGATTTTATTTTTGATTATATTTGTATTTTATATTACATATATTATTAAATTTTTTTATTTAAGTTATTTTATTGTTATCTATCATTATTAAAAGTATGAATCATCAAAAAGTTTAAATTTTTGTAATCGTTTTTGGGTTTTGGTTTATGCAAATTAATTTTTGGAATAATTATAATCAACAATATTAACGTACACAGTAAATGTCTCATGTAAAAGTGATGCTTCCCAAAGTAGAAGTCTTTTTTTCAAACATTTTTGAGAATATAGATTCTGTAAAAATTTGATGTATCATATTCATCACACATTATAATGTTTATGATATATTCTGTTAAGATTGACTAGAATTCGTTAAAAAATGGTTCTCAAAAAAATTTTTCATTTAAGAAATAATCTTTCTCTTTATATTATTTTCAAAAAAAGTGCTCTTGTTTATTGTAAACGGCTCTCATAAAGAAAATTTCTTTGATAACCTTCAACGTATCGCTTAAACATTCATTGAAACTAATATTTTAGATTATCCAGTGTTCTCTGATGCTTGAAAATGATAAGATAATTTTTTTATTTTGCAAGAAAGGCTGATTTAAAAAAAACTGATTTGAATTGCTTTATTGGTAAAAAAATATCATTATTGGTAAAAAAAAATCCCATTATTGGTATAAATGTTTCAATATTCTTTGTTAAACTTTGCATACATTGCAACCAATACTTGAAAAGATAACTTGCCGATTATTTTTCTGACTTTTCAAATCCACATTATTGACAATACATGAATGATCTATTGAAAATAATTGCTTAAAGAAATTATAAGCATAAGAATATTATATTAAATTAAAAAGGAAACGATTGGGTAAAATCTTATAATGTTCAGGATAAAAGAAGTGATTCAATATTTTCTGGCTAAATGTTTCTTGTGTTAAACGTTTTTTTCATGAGCTTCTTCATGTGCCAGCCCATTGCTAAGAATGTAATGTCATGCCTTATAGTTCTGGAAAAGAACAGGTATAAGCGATTTAATCTCGATTTTATTTTTCGCCACATGGTTTTAATTGTAATGCGTCCAATAAGTCGTTCCTGTTACAAGATTCGATTTCATTTAGTAATGCAGTGTTGATTTTTGTAAAGCTGGAAAAGTGTTGTGTAATTTTGGCTGGTAGACTCTTCAATAACTTAATATACTATTTAATATAAACTGAAAAATATTAAAAGTTTTTAATGGTTATAATAAAGTTAACGATTATTATTGTAATAAGTATATTATGCAAATAAATTCTATTTATTCTGAGTTATAAAAACCTTTATTTTAAAGTAAACGTAAATAATTGTATATTTAATCTCGATCATATTTCTAGTATAAGCTCATTTGAAAACATCACCATGTCATTTTTATTTTATAAATATAAATCAATAAAGAGGTATATTTACACCCACAACTTAAGCCCATCTCTCCTTTCAACAAGAAAATACATTTTGTTGCTCAGGATACAGCACAAGGATCATGCCTGTAAAAATAAATCGAAATGTTGCACCAGCGTCTACTTTCATCTTGTTCCAATCTTCCGTGAGACAGGCCGGAATGATTTAAAGCCACCTATCGCCACTGATTCGAGAGGAACACGAGGATCTCCCCTGTTCTTTCCGCTACCTTCAGCAAAGTAATCTTTCTTATTACACCAGGAAGAAAAAAACAAAAGATAAACGGAAGAAAACAATGAATAAAGGATCTCTGTGAAGGAAAAGAAGGGCTTCAACCAACTCGTGTGTGTATTTTGACGTTGTAGTTGGGTGGAAAGTTTGCGAGAATATAAAGTTTGTTTTAGCGGCGAAGAATATGGCGAGCACATATCTGCAAAGGAATTTTCCTTTCTACCGTAAATTTCCATAAGTGGACGTAGAACCTTGGAAACTTACCTTCCCTTGGGGTCGTTCTGGAAAGTATTTTACAAAAAAATGGCGTTTTGTATATTTCCTGTTATTTTCCTTTATATTTTTTTTCCTTCACAGCCAATATACGATTTTGTCCTGATAAAATAAAAATTTAAGGAAAGCAATCTGCGTGATTTATTTTCATAGAAAATCGAGAGTGTAACAATATTTCAATAACCGCAGAATTTTCTATAAAGTTTTCGGAATAGTGGCTTGTTTTATATACTATATATTTACTTTTACTATTATAAAATATGTCTTTTGACGGTAAATACATTAATGAAAATCCGCTATCAATATTCAGATTATATTATTCCAAATGTCACAGTGTGAGGAGATACGAGACCTATTAACAATACTTAATCTCTCATACCAGCGTATGCCCAACGCGTATGCAAAACCGAAAACTCAACGTTCACCACTTGTTTTTCAACACTGATTAAGATGGAAACCAAAATATTCTACACACACACACACAAAAGAAAAAAAAAAAAAAATGGATGAAAAAAAGTAGATTTTCCAAATATGCTCCGTCGCTAAAAATTTATTGAAATTTTTGTTCGGAACTTTTCTAGATTCATACATTCAAATTAGTATAACTAAAAGTTTTTTCCTCACTATCGGATCTATTAAATAGTTAAAACATATATATATATATATATATATATATATATATAATTCTACTTTTAAAATTTTAATCACAAAATGTTTTGTTTCCTTGGAATATTTTGGCAATTATGTAAATAAAAAAAATGTGAAAGTTATTCACTGCGAATAATTTTATAATTCGTCAGTTTTATTTTAAATGTTATATACTTCATATATTACAAAAATATCTCTATATTAAATACTTCATCAATATCCAAATGTAAAATATCATCCAGTATCTGAATGCAGGAATTTTTTAGTCTATGAAAATTTGTATTTTAATTTTTAATTGCTTAAAAACCTTTTTTCCCTACAAATAACCTTCTATATATCAAAAACTGATCGAAGGAGGGAGTTCTCATACCTTTACTTGATAAGATCTCACCTTTTTCTCCTGTAAAAAATTTTTTTTATGGAAATTAAACCTTCGATTTTCTCATGTTAATTGTTTTTGTTGTGAAAGATTATTGTATGAGAATGTAGAAAAATGAGATTACCTGATGTTGGACATTTTACTCTCAATGGCGATTTTGCTTAGACGACAGTTTTAAAAGGAAGAAACATGTCTTTTTCTTGATGCGAACAAACTTATGGAAAATGTACATCATGGTATAAACAATTTCTAAATAAATCCCAAAATGTTAATTACGCTTTAAATTAATTATGAACGCTGTTTGAGGCATGACTTGTGTTTTAAGTTAATTAGAAATTAAAATCCTGATACAAATTTCACTCAATTTTTCACCATTACAAGTATTAAAAATAAAAAAATGTGATTATCCCAAAATGTTTTCTAGAATGTTATATTTCTTAAGAAGAAATGCATTTGAAGTATTATACCATGACACGAATATTTAAATATTATCGCATTAAAATTTATTTAAGAGAGAGTCTATATATTTTAATAAATTTTAAAATTATTCTTAGATTTTAGATTTAACCATTATTCTTTATTTCGTATTGATATTTTTTTTAAAGATGTCGTCTTTTCTTTTTACGAGAAGTAAGATGCTTAATCTATTATACTCACAGATAGTTTATTTTTATTTTCAAAATATTATTAATTTACTTCTATTTGCGGACAATTTTTCTTCTTGCCCTGACAGACAAGAATCTTCAAAATGGTTTATTTTCCATGAATTTCCTATAATTCCCTTATACAGCTATTTCCTATGAATCTACGATAATCAAGCATACCCCGAGAACGTAATCGGTAAGTGATATTTTTTGCTTGTGATTTCTGAAATTGTGATTTATGAACAGATAAAAAAATAAGTAATAAATGTTTTCTGCCATATCCAGAATATTTATTCTGTAACCCTTTTATTAATGGATATTGTCTTGCATTCAATAGCTTTTCCAAAAAATGAACATGTCAAACATTTATTTTAGAATGCCAGTTTTGAATATCTAACTTTTTAGAAAACCAAATGCCTTTATGATTTAAAACAATAAAAAACTATTTTCTGTAGACTTTAAACAACGAAATCCATTTTATTTTAAATCCGCTTTTTTATAAAAGAGAGAAAAATTGTGAAATTCTTTTCTATTTTCCTGTCAAACATATTGCTATCAAGAGACATAGTCATATTCTTTTAAAAAAATATTCTAAAATAATTTGGCAAAAACATCGCGTTAAATATTCGAGAACATTATTTTTGACAAACAATTTTATACATCATAAGTAGAAGACAACACTTTCCAATAGAGTATATCAAAATCTACATATATTTGGTGTTCTATCTATCAATAATATTGTATTTGATAATTCTCAGGCCTCATTAACTTCGCTCTCGTACTATGCTTAGATATTCGTGAATATTAATGAGTGCTTAAGAATTTCTGTATTAATCCGCATGCAGAATTATAACATTTTTAAAGGAGAGAGAGAGAGAAAAAAAGGCTTTTTTGAATAAATGTTTCATTTAATAATGTTGTGAAATGAGAATTATTTATGCAACTATTTAGTTCAAAATGAATATTACATTAAAAAAAAGATTTTTCCTTGAGTTATTTATGCTCTAATATATTCTCAGTTTAGAAAATTTCACGACATTCTCTACAGTTTTGCTTTTGTTTTATGTTAGAAAGAAAAAGCTGAGCTTATCAAAAGGAAGATGAAATAATTTTTTCTTTCAAGAAAAACAACTTACTATTTTTATTGAGATAAAAACTTACTTCATCTCCCTTTTAATAAACCCCCGCATTATTTATTAAAATATTAATTGACACTGAAATAATAAGGGAGTATTTATTAAAATAATAATTGATAATAATAGTAAAATTAAATAATGTTACATCTAACTGGAAGCTCTGACTGTTCTTTTTACAATAATTTTCAACAAATTGGTTATTTTTTTGTTTTGTGTTTTTTATTACTGAATATGTATATACTGAGACTGATCAAATGAACTAAGGCTTAGATGATTCTCAATATTTTAAGTGAAACGTTTATCCATGGCTAATGATAAAATTCATCTACACCACTGTATTTTGTACGAATTGTAACAATGAAAGCATGCAACAAAGGCGTTTAGAAGTTTACCAAAAGTGTTTGCTAAAGGTACAATTTCTGATAGTACAGTGGTTTGGAAATTTTGTATAATGATAATTTTAATCTCGCTGTTAAATTAACTTTGGGTGATTATCTATTGATGATCATACCATTTAAGCCCACATTCTTTTTTTTTCTTTTTTTTTTCTTATTTTTTTTTAACAATATAAGCAATTGCAAAAAAAAGGCTTGATATTGTTCAACAAATAATTTCGGACTATATCTGGAAACTAGGATTGCTGTGGAAATATTCGAGATGTCTACCACATGAGTTAAAACAGAATAATTTGAATGATCGAGTCATCACATTCACATTTCTGCTTGCATGAAACAAAATCGAACAGTTCTTGGATATATTGATTATAAGAAATGTAAAGTGGATTGCTTATGAAAACTTGATAAGGAGAAGTGATTATCATGAATCTAAAATCACTTTTCCTTATCTGTTATGAACCCTCACTACTTCTAAAACGAAGTTGAGCATGAATAACAGAATGTTATTAATATAGTGATATGTTCGGGAATTTATTTTGAGCTGTTGAAGTGTAATGAAAAGTTCAATTTTGAATTATCCTGTCAGTGATTGATTAATTTATAAATAGTACACTCAGAAAAAAGGCCTGTGACTATCAATAGGAAGAGAACAACTCATAAAAATGCTTGACCACATGTGTCTTTAGGGATTCAGTAGAAACTTGCAATGCTAGGCTCACAGAGCTCTTCAGCATCCAGCGTACTTTCTGGATCTAAAAGATTATCAGAAAGATTTTTAACTTCAAAAAATTTTTTGCAGGGTGAAAAACTTTAAAATGAAGAATATATCAGACGGACAATGAATCAATGTTTTGGCTCTAGTGATAATTTTTTTTAAAAAAGAAGGATATATTATACAAATCCTCATCACACTGGCAGGTCACAGATAATGATGGTAATTAAATTATTCAGTAAAGCTTATTGAAGGTATGAAATATTTATTCTTTTGTATTATATTAAAAAAGGACAGGATTTTCTGATAGATATAATATTATAGTGCTGATTTTTCTCATTTTATGTAATCTTGTGTCCATTATCATGATTCACAATTAGATGGTGGTCGGCTGGGCGTATTAGCTTTGATGAACTGAAATAGTTAAAAAGAATGCCACATTAATTTAACCTAAAATACACATTGTAGACTTTAAATTTACTTTATTATACAATTATATTTAATTTTATAACGCCAACATAAAATGCGTACAAGAAGTATACTTATGTATGCATATACTTTTGTTTTAGTATACATTATTGCTTATCATAACATACTGTTATAATTGTTAATATACTTGTCGTAAGGCGTGAGAATTATTTTGAAACACCCATAACCAACGTATACTGTATAGAATATTAACTAATATCTTTCGTCAGTCATATTAGATCGCTGATTCACATGTGAAATATTCTTATACCTCTACTACTTTATTTCCGTAATATTCCTCGCAAATGTTAAGCACGTTTTCACCTTATGGAGTTCTGCACCGATGAGGAGGTGGTTCAACACATTTCCCTCGTTTGCAGGTATGTGGTTACAATTATCCCTGTGTACTCGCCATTATCCCCTCCTTTCACGAATATTTATGCCGTTATGTTCCCTTATGGATTATCCAAGAGTTATAATATGCCTTGTGTTAGAATCAACGCTCTAGTTTCATTTGTTACTACGGCATCTGGTGGAATGCTTAATCTTTATTGGGTAAAGACAAATGAAGAATAAGAGCGCAGATTCCATAAATATTCATTTTCTCCAATTTTTTTCATCTCGAAATAGCAAGTTAATGAATATTAAAAGTACAAATATTCATTCTGATAAAAGTAAGAAGAATACTATTTTTTTTTGAAAATTTGTTTCATAATATAATGTAGAAAATATTTTACCTGAATATAAATATTTTAAATTATTATTATACTCAAGTCAATATTACACTCAAAATGATTTCAAAACAAAATATTTTAATGAAAAGTTATTTTAAAAGTAATTTCTGACAAAAATAAACTTGTGAGCTGTATGTTTAGTTTCATAAAAATATTATATTTTATTTTCTTAAGAGTATTTTTTATCTAAATATTTTCCTAATATTTAGATAAGAAATACTTAATGACAATGTTTAAAAATATGTATGTCCATATAAGAGTTTTCCAAATATTAAAATTTAAAAACGTATTTAAACACCTTATATATATATATATATATATATATATATTGTAACATATAGAAAATAATTTATGACCACAGATAGATATCTATCTTTTCTGTTTTTCAAACGGAATTGTTGGTAATATTAAATTGAATTTCTGTACATTAAAATGAAGACTTGTAAAATTTTTAATATATATGTAATCCAGATGGGGCTTCCAACCCAAGCACTGATACCAAAGCGATTTATTGTGCTAAAAAATATATATTTAATAGGTTCATATTTAAATATTAACAGATATGCAAGGGGAGTTTTTCCTGTGTTCATCATAAATCTGAGTAATTTTAATTACTATACTATCAAATGCTCTAAAATTATAATAACTTTTAAATAAAGAAAAAGTTTAGCTTTACATCTTTTCTATTTAATACTTTTGTTGGAGAACTATTTAATCAAAATTATATATATTAGGTTGGGGGGGAGGAAAGTAATTTATCTTTTTTAAACAGAATGCTGCATTGATTGATATCGCATAAGTATTGATCAATTTATTTCACATTTATGTTCTTTGAAAAATTGACATTTTGTACTAAAAAAAAAATATTTTGCTCTTTTTTCGCTTATGAGGCCATTCATTTATGAGTTGAAGAAAGTTAAAAGTAGAATTTAACAAAGAGAAAATTCGACACATTTTTCAATATTTCTTTTATAAAGATGAAAATACAAGATTCAAATTGCGGATGATGTTTATGGTCCAGGTACTGTAACAGTCAGTTATGTGCAATTTTGGTGTCGTCGATTCAGTTCATGTATTTTTGATGTTAAATATGAAACCTCGGTATAGTCGTCGAAATTATGGATAATATATAAAAAAATATCGAAACTGACCTCTTGTTAGCAGTCATAGCATCACCAACAACCTAAAGATCTACCTTAAAAAAGTTTTAAACCTTTTACTGTAAACGAATGCGAAACAAGTTAGATTAAGGTTAAAATAATGGATTTCTTTCCCCCAATCCAATATTTTAAGAGAAGAGCAAAAATAACAATTACACGAAATGTGTAAATTAATAAGTATTTTTCCTACGAAGTGTGTAAATATTCTAGGAATTAAGAGCCAAACAAGCTCTCTAAACGCAAGCAATTAAATAAAGAATAAACTTTTAATTGAAAGTTATAACAATGGAAAAAGAAGTCATAACAATGGAAAGTTATAACAATGGAAAGGTAATCATCCAGGAAGGGCACAATTAATTTAGAATTTCTGAGTAGACATTTTTGAAAAATTGCTGGAATAAAAATAAAATGTTGAAAATTTAAACTTGAAAAGTTTTTATACTTAATCGTAAATTCAACATAATACCTAAAAACTAATGATAATAAAAACCAATTCTATACACGTGCAGATACATACATATATGCATATAATTACACATAAGCATGGATATAAATATATTGTATTTAATGTAAAATGCAAGCGGAATCTAAATAATAGAAAAAAAACCTTTCTAATAAAATCTTATTCTTGTAATACGTTTTGAATGTTATAAATAATTTTCCTTGTTACCTGTAGACATGTCGGCAGTCAGTGAATTATTCATGCTTACAACTATTTACTTGTTTCTTTTTAAAGCAATTTTCTACAAAGAAATTTATTCTAAGTCTTCCAAACTTCAACATAATTATTGATGGTTTTGGAAGTCTACTTTAAATGTATCGTTTTATTTATTGAAGGCATTAAGTGCTTTTCGTAATTGCTTTCGTTGATTTTTTATAGGAATAAAAACTGCATCGTTTTTATAAAGCTGATGGCTTCCTCTCTCTGTACCTCTGTATACATGTATTTAAAATGTATTACATACAACTTTAAATGTTCACCTATAATAATTAGAATTATATTTTAATTATGAAATGTAAACTCTCAGTGCTATGATAATATATAAAGTTTAAGTGAGGCCTAACGAAATTAACGTTTCTTTTTAAATAATAAATAATAGTTCAATGAGATATTTGTGAGAAATGCCTTGACTAAAATTTTTCACTTAAAATGATTATCTTTTCTGAAAAACTAAATAAAAATTTACTCTAAAATATTTTTTTTTATATTTCCCAAATTTTCTGAAAATATTATTTTAAGTCGATGGGTTAGAACATCTTTCAAATAAAATATAAAATAAAAATATCCTATAAAGGTATTGCTTTTATTCGGTGCTAGAAAATATATTGATGTATTTTCAAAAAATATACTAAAAAAAATCATTGTAATCATGAAAATTTGAAACAAATGAATTTTTGTATTTCCTTTGTACATTTGTATATCTTGTACTTTAGATTCAATATATTCTCCTTGTTTTCATTGTTCCCTATATTTTCATTTTTGCGAATCACATATTGAAATTAGGACTAGAGAAATCTGACAAATATCCTGAAAAACGAGTTCAGAATGTTGCATAATATCTTTTGATTGGATGGTTATTTTGTTACTTAAAATATCAGGGTATCTCATAAGTCATTGGAGGAACAGGATCAGATATCTTTTATATTTGCATGAATTTTAGCTCGTTACTCATATATTTTGATAGAGATTAGGTAGATTTTTTTTTTTGCAATTTGCGTTTCAGCTACCTATTTTTGCTGAGTGGAAAGCTATTAAACAGCTAATTAATTACTTTATAATTTTGAGCCACGACAAGTGAAAACAATCGACAACTGAGCTGACACTCTACTATGCCACAAAAAGAAATTACGAAAAGAAACAGCGAAATGAAATAACTATCACGACTTATTTTACGTGATCCAGTCATCAATAGTGAACACTACGGACTTTTATACTGGATCTGATGTAGATCCCGTTACCACTCGGTTACGAGAATGATATTTTTCTTAACTAGCTATGATTAAGTCGATTTAATATTCACAATCTATCCTGCTGTGAAATAAAAATTTAAAGGTAATGCCAACTGTCAGTAGTTAATTTCATCATCTCTCACTTTGATTTAAAATTAACAGACTGTGCAGATTAATTCGTATAAAATATAAAATGAGAAAAAACTTGATTTTATTTTAATATTTGATGTCATAAAATAAACAATAAAAAGAAAATATTGAGAAGATTTCTAAATTATTGACATATTGTTATTATTTATCTGGGAAATCTTTTCGTAACTTTTTTGTGTTTCAGTAGGAAATCCGGAACATTCTGAAATATTTACTTCATATATATTTAAAGGAAACAAAATCACAACTTTTTCTTCTTCCGTTGGTTCTTTAATAAATGGATTAAACATTTAACCGTTACATTTATAAAGTCTTTTCCCAGATCTCAGCTGCACACATTTGGGAAAAGTTTCATCGTTAAGTAGCAATAAAAAGAATGCTGTTCTAACTTAGAAGCATATTCATAGATTAAATTATCTAATTACTCAAAGTAGATGAAAGAGCTTTTGAACATTTGGAAACGTTAATACTAAGAGTAATTTTTAAGAACAAGCTCGTATTTACATATCTCAAGAAAGGATATTCAACATACCGTATATTATGCATCTCCCATTGTTCAACAATGAGCAAAATTGAACCTGAAATGTTTCCCTTCGGAAAATACATACTTAAAAATAATCTTAATGTTAATAGTTTGTAAATAAAATGTTTTAAAATCAATATTAGTTATGCAGTAAAAATAATATTCAAAGTCCTCTAAATAAACTTGTAAAAGTTGGTCTTGTAGTAATTAATATTAATGATTAAGTGAGCTCAAAGCTTAGAAACTTGAAAAGATGGTATATAAATGAATGCATTAGAAATGTCATTTAAAGACTTTAGCGTCTTCAATCCCAAACAACAAATAATTCTAACGAGTGAAGGAAAAAGTCCTCTTAATCCCTACCCACACATTCCACTGAGTTGAATCCCTCACACCCCAACAACTTCGTCGTAACTAACCAATTAATTACTCTTCTCTCCCCTTCACTCTCTACGCATTTTCTTTTTCCTTGGACGGAAAATCTGACCATTTAAGTATAGTTCTTTTAATTTACTTTTTTGTTCGGTCCTTCCTGTTCGTCGCACTCTTAGCTCCGACGGAGGTTGAGAAGTGGATTGGATAGGATTTTCGAGTAGGGACGATGAGGGGAAAAAATCCCTATTTCAACCAACCAAATTGATGAATCACAATTTGTTACAGACTAACATCGCTACCTTCTAGAAGTTTGCCGATGTGAAGTGGCTGCTTTTGAAGTGAAGAGCTATCTCAAGAGGGGCTTTGGACCCATGCATATTCAACATCTTCAAGAGCTCTTGTTAATGCGTCTTGAAGATAGCGGGAAATTCAGCGAAAATTGAATTAATCAGCAATATAGGGAAAACTTTTTCTCAATTTATAAAAATGCAATGAAAATATATCATTGATTACAAACTGTTATCTTGTAACTTGCTTTTGTTCCTGTCATCCGTATGAACCTAATTTAAGCTTGATTGTCACATTTTGCTATCGTGATTTAATTTTATTAGTCACTTGGAAATGCTTGACTCCATATTTTATTTTAAGCATCCGGTTTATTCTATCCTAGAGATTGTTATGATAAAATTTTTAATATTGACATATTTTGGAATATCATATTTTTTAACCTTATTTGCCATTATATTTTATCAATCATTTATTTACAGAATCATAGTGTCCGAAGGCATTAGAAAATATCATAGAAATAATTTAAAATAGTTTATTTTAGGAAATAATTTTTTTCTAACAGTGGGTGCGCTAGGTGACTTACCCATCACCCCAACAATACCGGAAATTGCTACTCATTTAGGGTTACCCGGTGGGGGCCTGGGAACCAAGTTACGGAGGCGAGTGGCATTACTCATGTCACACTACCATATACCAATTTATAGAGTGGGCCATATTCATCCACTATCTCAGAAGAAAGGACAAGGGAATAGAGAGTTATCTCTCTATTTCCTTGTCCTTTCTTCTGAAGGAAACGCCCATACCCAAACTGGGATTCGTACCCGGACCAACAGCCTAGGAGTCCGGATCGTTAACCACTCAGCCGTCACCTGGCTAATAAAAATATTTATAATAATAAATTATACACACTCTCTTTACTTGTTAAAAGCAACTTATAACTGAGGCATTTTGATTTGTATAATAATAATGTACATTAGGTAAAGAATGTACTTCGAAATTTTCTAAATAGAATCTTAGAGATATTTCTTGTTCTCAGACATAAGAAATTCTTTACTAATCTATGCATTTTCTTCAGGGTTCGATATCAAATCTATCACTTGAAAAAACTTATTACCAATCAATTTATTACAGTGATGGCTTATAAATCAGTGATGCAAGATTAAAATTAATTTTATACAAATTTTACAAATTTAAATTATTAAAATTTACTGATTGAAGTTAGCAATACTATTAATTTGTAAATTAATGTTTTAATAGACACGTACTGTAGATTACTAGAACATAGTCTGACGAGAAATTTAAAGAAAAATCTTTGACGAAGATATTTCGACACAACGATAGAAATGCAATATTATTCAATAATTCATTTCAAACAGAATTCAAAAACGGTTTCAACGAACACTAATGCGTATAATTAATTGTAATATCGCATAGGTGGTTGCAATAAATGGACAGAAAGATGACCTGAGCTAGACATTTGAAAAGATTATTTACTGGTGAAAATTAATTTTAATGTGATATAGAAATTTTTTATAATATTTCTTCATGAGAAATATAAATAAAATTTATAACTTGTATGAAAAACTTGCGGAGAAATTCTATATTGAGATGAAATCTTGATTTCTAGCACTGAAAGTGAGTTAGTTACTTCTAATGAAAATCTGCTTTAATAAAAACCCTAGTAATATTGTCAATAATTACAGATATAAGTTTAAAATTTAATGATGGTATTTTTTAATCTTTCTGATATCACTCAGAAAAATATTTGAGACACTTTATGATCAAAAGAATGAGGAAAGAGATGTTTTAGTACTTCAAAATCTATATTTGAGAGTTCTTGCAATATATATATATATATATATATATATATA
>JAPDSC010156941.1:207370-240701 GCA_026290005.1 Latrodectus geometricus | reverse complement strand
ATATATATATATATATATATATATATATATATATATATATATACTGAGAATTACTTTAGTTTAATATTTTCTGTGAAAATTTATATTTTTGTCAATAACAAAATTTTTTTCATAATGTTTAAAAATTTTGTAAGTAAAAGTACATAACTGAATATATTTTTAAGTATAAATTAACAAATTTATCTGATGAGCAAAAGAAAAGCAGAAGTGTTCTCAATTTATGAAGATACTTCATTTAGAATGAACTATTTAAATTACCTTAACTGTATTTATTAAAGAAATGTCTTGAATTCTTATACTTTTTTAGAACCATTTAAACCATTGGAAACTTTATTTAAAAAATAGCTGTTTTAGGAAATCAAGTTCACAGGTAAAAAAACACAAAAGAACTATTTAATTCGTTGGTAGGCATAAAAAAATGACTTATACCAGTATTGCTCTGAGCAAGCCTAGTGTTTTATTATGCATTAGAAAATCAGATAAACATGCACATAGCGAATGCATCCCGTACCGTAAATAAATAAACCTTCAGAGATAAAATATGCGGCTGTTTGATGCATGGCTGAATCCTCTGTGAACACGTATTTCTAAATCTCAGTATTTTGATACGTGCGAAAGAATTTATCGAAGGAAAAAGGGTTCGTCTGCTAGGGACCAGGGGAAAATACCATCCAAGATTTTTCAAATAGTTCTTGCTCAAAGCAAATTAATTGCATTCTCTTCCACTTTGCCTCAAGATTAGAAGAGATGTTCTTTTTACTCCCCTTTTGTTCTTATTCCTTCCAACAGGGCCTGTCTGATTGCGGCGGGACTAATAGAATGATATTAAATGGCTCGTCTTGTCGAGTTTTTTGTTTTGTTTCTTTCAGGGAAGCTCTACTCGGAATGTCCGAACATTTTATGGTTCTGATTCGAAGGTGTTATGACAGAGAGTTGTCCCCTATATATATGTTGGAAAATCTATTTAAGTAGGATTTATGATTTTAGTACCGGAGTTGACATTACCAATTATAATCATGAAATCTGATTTCAGTTATGGTGTGTAAAATTCGTTTTATAAATAAAGTTTGTTTACATCCAATAAATGTATATAGTTTTATAATTCATATTTATCTTCCAATGAGAAATGTATGAATAAAAATGTGATTAAGACGAACTTATAAATTAAATTTAAACTATTGTTGGTGATAAATATGAATTATCCGACTCATTAATATAAAATTCAATTGCATTACGCAGAAGATGTGTAATTTTACAAATATACAACAATACTGTTTCCTTATCCTGTTAGAGTTAAATAGTATTACATTTGTAATGATGACAAAATTACATAACTCAAAATAAAGTGTGTTCACTGATATTCAAAGATTTTTGTAGTTCTGTAAACTAAACTGTGTCAGAGTTTTTTTTCACGAATATTTTATTTAAATAATTCATGAAGGTGATCATGCATACTTTATTTGAATTTACCTTATATTATTTCCATTTTGACTCATTTAACTATTTACGCTTAGATGATACAATGTCACTGCAAAAAGTTCTTTTATATTGTTGATGTATTTTCTTCTAATCTAGCTATAATATTGTTCAATACTGATAGTTTCTCTTGATGAGCTTTGTATTTGATAAAACTGTGAATAAGAAGTTAAAGAGAGTGTATAAAATTCAAAACACAAGGCAATAGGTAAATCTCACTAGTCTACCGGGTCGAAAAGTACTTTACTGTTAGATAAATTGGTTATAGTTGCTACCAATGATGAAAATATAGGATGTTTGGCTGGCATCTTTAGTGTTGCCAATTGCTGGCATCTTTAGTTGAGTTTGCTTATTTAAATTTTAAGAGACATTGAATCTTAAGAGAATAGAATGTGTGTGTGAACATTGGCTAAGAAATTTTCCCATAAAAACCAGAAACTAAATTTCATCCCATCATTGTTCTACATAAAAGAAGTAGTGTTAATTTCCTTCATGTTAAGAATATTTTTTTACAAGGCTTGCATGAAATCGTTCTTGAGATTTCTCACATACGCAAAGCATAAATTCGAATATTAGGGATATCGAGAAGGATTTTATACAAGCATTGAACATTTACTATAGTTGAATAATTTTGTGGTCAACTGCAACAACCTATTCGACGTATCCAATAGGTTATTATATAATAACTTATTCGAAGAGATGTCAGGAAGACAGTTGTTATGCAATCCAAAAATCATGATGGTGAGAAGACATACATAATAATTGCTTATTAGGTTTTTATGTCCCTCATTTTATTTGAAAATTAAAGAAGAAAGGTTTAATTCACGTATCAATTTCATAATTTATCCAAATTCAAAATTTAATTTTGCTGTTTTCTGATCTAAACGAGACACAACCGAGACATCGATAACCGAGTAGTTAGCAGTGTTTATTTCCCATGTGTGGAATGACGACAACTGAAAATGAATCTTAATAATTAAACTTTCATTTCAGAAAAGAACACTTATAATTATTCCATTGTTTACCTTGTGTTGATATTCGAAAATGTTTTTGGTTTCTTATTTTGTAAAGTTTAATTACTATATATTTTATATATGAAAAAACTTCTAGGAAGAAATATAAAATGAGCAATGCTATATAAAGTTATGTGACTGTAATAAGACTATATAGAACATCATACATATTTTACATAGCCTTATTATTGCACAATGGAATATTATATATGAGATCTGCGCAAAATTGATTACGTTTCAGAAAAAATATATCATTTATTCAATATTTTATGGAAAAACAACCATTTATCCCGATGACTTTCTTTTATGTAATCCTGTTGAAAGAGTTGAGTAAATAGCTAAAAATATCCTCTAACTTAGACATAAAATATTTCTGAAGACATCAACATTTAAATGATATGTTCTATCGATTATATTCGATGCATTATTCAATGAATGATTTTGACACTGCTCACTTTGCATCACAAAAGGGAAATGAAGTTTCACAGTCTATAAATTTCAGTTACGAACTATTCAGTTGTTGGTAATCTGAGATCCTGTAAATCACATCATGGCTGAATCCTCCTTGTAGACTCGTTTGACTTCGAACTAATGGGGATAGAAGAGAATAGGTACAGAGATGGTGAACATTTAACACGTAGGTTACAAATCAAATTGAGTTAAACCATTGTAGGGAATAATACAAGTTTACTTTGGTTAATGTAATTGTAAAGTGGTTGATTTAATAATAGTTTACAACCACACGGAATAATAATGTGTATTTCAATGCTTTATGATAGGTTAGGCTGCTTTTAAGAAGTCTTATTGGAGTAAAAAAAATGTTTCACACAATATTTTATTTTAGATATTATTTATTATGTGATATATTTATTATTATTTTCTTTTCTTAATGTGTGTTTTCAATTGTTGCCTAGAAGTAATCTTATAAGAAGTCTTTTTATGTTGGTGGTAAATGGATGTTTAAGAATATTGATCAAAATCTAATATTTACTCTAAGCAAAAGTTTCTATTAAAAATCGATCTAGCTAAATCAATAATAGCTCTATATGTATAATCTTACAAAATTAATAAAAAAATTACTTAAAATTCAATATTCAAGTTACAATGAATTGATATAAAATAAGCTACCTAGATATAAAGGAATAATAAAAAAATCAAATTCCGACCGAGGGGAAATCACAGATTTTACAAATTACTGTGAATCAAATAATTACATTCGCCTTGTAATTATGAGCTACAATTACATAATGAAGTCTAAATTACAACGTTATGTTTTTTCCCATTCTAAACTTCACCTACCAATGAAGTGTCACTAAACTTTATTCATATTTATTAAGAGATCTAAACGCTGGGAATTATGAATGAACCCAACATGTCTTCGTTATTTTGTTTCTTTTTATAAGACGGACTTTCACATCATCAAGTTTTATGTGGAACTTTGCAGGAGTTACATTTTCAAGTACTGTTCGCCAGTGTTGATTGATTTTGGTGATAAATGAGAATCAGTCTCAAGCTATAGCAGACTTATATAACAGGAAAAATAGCGGTATTTAATTTAAACTCAATGATGGAAATGACGAAAGCAAAATTAGTAGGTGTTTATAAAAATAGTAAGCTTGAAGTGGAAATAGTATTAAAGATGTCAATTTCTATAAACTTAATCATGGTTAAAAATTAGAAGGTACTGTCTGGAGTGCATTCTAGATTTATTTAAAAGTTCATTTTATAGCTTTAGTGCAATGGAAATTTATAAATATATAACCATGGAAAATAATAGATTAATTCCAATGATTGGATTTATGTAATACAAAATACTGTAAATTTTCAACTATTTAGTGTCATTAAAATTTTAGTTAATTTTTTCTTTAATTTTTGTTTTCTGCAAATCATTATTGCATAGACTGTAACAATTCTCATCGAAAATAAATTTAATTATTTTTTAATATTTTTTGATTAAAAATATAATTTTTATTTTCTTAAAAAATTGAAATAAGAGGAATTCTATTAGTAGCTAACAGTGTCTTTTTTGTCAAAGTTGTTTATTACGATGTAAAAATATCTCTAATAAGACATTTTGTTGGAATATATTAGAATATGTTTCTATAATAGAATATATTTCTCTTTTTAGGTTACTATGATATTAGAACAAAAAACAAATTGCTGAATCGGTATCAAAAACTGAACACGAGATAAGTAATAACCAATATATAAATTTAATATTTTTAAATGAATTAGTACAAAAGAAAAAACAATATTTCAAAAATTAATTCTTGGAGCAAATTTTCTACGGAATTGTTCATTATAGCCATGCATTTATAGTAAGAGTAAATGAAGAAATGCTTGTTCAGTACCAAATGAAAGTCGAGATATTACCTGTTTCTGTAAATGAATTGCTAAAGTCATTCCAGTCTGTTAATCGATTTCTCTGCACGCAACGCCCTTAGCCACAAGCCAGATAGATTAAGATCTAATGAGCGAGTGAAATTTATACGGATCCTTTCATTTGACGCAGATAAATCAGTCGGGTATCGTCAAATATATGAGAAATAAATGATGTTCCTCTATAAATTCATTGCCCTGTCTAACTAATTTTATGCTAATTCTGTGTTTTAAAAT
This sequence comes from Latrodectus geometricus, assembly GCA_026290005.1. NCBI lineage: Eukaryota > Metazoa > Arthropoda > Arachnida > Araneae > Theridiidae > Latrodectus > Latrodectus geometricus. The sequence continues at coordinate 235,596 of JAPDSC010156941.1, read as the reverse complement.
TTTCATTGCGATTGCTTGATACCTTTGAACTTCAGCTACAGATCAATATGACTTTAAAATTTGTTTTTAATTTATTGTATATATCTTATTTAGATGCTTAAGAAGTTTAAAAAATTGAATTTTTTTACTTTGTGAAGAAGCTAAATTATAGTTTCTACATTACGGCTCAAACTTTTGACCTATATCTTTATGAAATAATTTCTTTTTTCATATTTTTATAAAATACTTTCTTTTATTTGATGTTCAAATTAAATGTAAATTTCTTTGATTATGTATGCTATCCAATTAGATATTTTAGATTTTTTGATTCAATATATTTGGCTTGGAGTTCTAAGAATATTGTGTGAATGAATATTGTAGCAACTTAAGTTTTATTTAAAATTTATAAATTTCATACTGGAGCTTGCCGAGCTGGTAGCCTGATGGTTAACGCTCTAACCTTCGGATGAATTGTTCGTGGATTTGAATTTCGCTTATGGTAAGGATGTTTGTAGTGGTTCAGAAGCCACGTTCAATTGAAAGTTTCGGCATGAATTATTGTTCAAATGTGAAATATGTCTGTTTAGTGACACGTAAATCTATCGATTTTGGATTAAGTAAATTCAAGTATATGAAATTCAATCAAAGATTTGAGTCACGTATTATTTCCAAGAAAAAAGAAATTCATATTTTCGTTTTAAATTCATTTAATAACTTGATAACTTTATAATGGAGCTATCACATTGATTATAGAAATAATGAATAATTCACGAATAGTCTTCTTTTACATATTAAGTATACTATCCCCTCCAGATCACAATAACTTAATTTATGAGGCAAGATAATGGAAGTCATTATACTATTTTAAATAATGCAGTTATATAATTGTCTGGAATTTATTGAAATCTAATCTTCGGATAAGAACAAAACAATAAATCATCGAAATGACTTTTGTAGGTCATCTTTGTTTCTTTGACCCTTAGAATTTCCATTCTTTGACAGTATAATAAATCAAATGATTGATCATTTGACTTCACTTTCCAAATCCATAGACCAGAGAAAAAATTACATTCGCCTTCTTTGTACCCTTTAGCTTGTTATCTGTCACCAAAAAAAGTCTGGCTTTTTTATGCTGACTCATTGATCTTAGCAATGATCCTACCAACCTAACGTTTGAAAAGAATCTTCATTTAATATCATCCTAGTGGCTTATGGCAAACGAACACAAAAACTTTCTGTGCTTTTTTCCCGACTAACAATAGAGAATAGTTTCCTATTTCGAAATCAGAATAGGAAAGAAAAAATTAAGACGTGAAAGATAATTTTGGTGCAAGCATTTAAAGAAAACGTTTGATGGTCTAAGACTTAGAGGAAAAACGAAAGATTGATACTTTTTAAATTTACGTGGAAGCAATTTTTTTTTGTACAATAATCATGAAAATATTGTGTGAAGTAAAGAAATAAAAATATTTATTGCAGTAAAAGAATGCAACATTGAATCCAGGGATTTAGATAACCAGTCAGGAAATTAAAACCTAAAACGAAATCTAAACATTATTTTTCGGTGTGTTCTTATGAAATTTTTTTAACCAGTTTTCAATTTTTGTAATAAATCTAATCACAAATCAATGCAATAGATGAAGTTACTGTCGAAATTCGCTATTTTGAGCAACATCATCAATCAACTGTCGATTTAACATTAACAGAGTGGACGGGAATAACTTAAATGATAAAAATAAACATTTGATAAAAATGATAAACAAATAGAAACTGAAAACGTTTTTTACAATAAACAGTCAAAAGCTTTTCCTGCCAAAAATTATAAATTTCTATGTTAAGTGATTATTTAATTGCTTCATCTTTGTCCCATCCACTTTTCCTTTTTGGGGTAGGGTACAAAATTTTTATATTTAATACTGTAATTACTAGAAATTTAATTTATTGTTGAAATATTAAGAATCATAACTGCAAGAAAAGATTTATTATGTCTATAAAAACAATTTTAGTGCACATTTCCTAAAAAAAATTTAAAGTAATTATATTTAAAATATACTATATAGCAAGCTCTTGAAATCCCGATGAAACTAATCCACAATGATAAAGTGTCAATGAAAAAACATATTTTTTAAGAATGAAAAAGTCACTGATATTAGGGCCAATATTGATAAATTGGCCTTTTCTCTTCATTACCATGGTAACAAATTAAATTACTCTCGCTTAAAACTCAGAATAACGACCTGCATCTACGTAAGAATGTGCAAGGTTCTCAAATCGTGAACACAGCTAATGAGTTGTAATGCGTTTTAAATCCTCTTTAATAGCCATCGCATAAATTTTCCAGGAGATTTTTGTGAAAAGTAGCTTCTTCTGGAGATTCTAGCCAATTACTTAAAACACAGGCAGCTTAATGAGCCTGTAAGATTGCAAAACTTTCATTAAACCTCTTGAATACCTTTTGTAAGTAGCCTCCCTATTCTTTTGGCCTTAAAGGCAGTAGGTCTGGGGCTATAAATTTATTCTGACTGCAATAATAAAAATCTAAGCCTTGTGGAATCACTTTTTTTTATAAAAGAAATTCTTTTTAAGCTCTAGACTGCAGAGTTCTTATAAAGAACATAATAAGTATTATTTTAATGATACATTTACTTTTTACTCTAGGAACGTGTATTTGATTTTTATAAAGAAACACTTTTATTATAAAACTAACAAACAATATAATTACATTGAATGTTTTTCAATTTAGGAACTACATTGGTAAACATAATGAAAACAAGAGTTAGTCTATGCCTATAATCAATATTTAATCATTCAATTTACGAGAGAAAATCAATCATTTAATTATCTCTTGTAATTCTTAATAATTTTCTATTTTTCATTATTTTTTACTTTCTTCATTAACATTTTTAAATAATATGTTGAAACAGAAATTTTAAAGTTTATTTAATTTTTTATTATGTTCCTTTCACATGTTCGAATGCTAACATTGCATAACTTTTTCTATCATATACAAAGATATTTATAATTCTGCTTAATTTCTTTTCTCGAAGAATAGTAAATCTGATGATTTTTTTTATTTATTCTAAATAAAACTTTATATAAAATAAGCAAAACCACGTAAAAAGATATAGAAATTTATGGGAAAAAATTTGGAGAATTATCAAACTAAAATTTTTTTTCGCTTACAGAAAACCAATGATGTTTCTAAAACAGTTAACAATTTCCAATAATTTATGACATTCAATAATTTATGTCTGATTTTACTTTCTTGATTATTTTTTCTTGTAAAATGAAAAAAAAAGCAAATTAGCATAGCATAATAAATAAAAATCATAATATGCAGAATTAATAAATCTTAAAAAAAATGTTAAAAAGTATATTAAAAAAGAGAAACAGAATTTTGGAAATTTTGTAAAAAATTTTATTATGAATTCTTAAGAAATAGAAAATATAGTAATATACATAGAAAAATTTTTCACTTTATAAATATTGATTTAAATAATGAAGGATTTAAATATAGAGTAATTAGTGAGAAATGATGAAAAATACGAGATCTTACATTATTTAACTACTGCTGTTAATTTATAAATGAGACTTACTCTCCTTATTTATTAGTTAAATATTTCATATAAATAGTATGATTCTCGATGTTTTGCAAAATGTATTTTCTGCTTTAAAACTAATTAAATAAAAGAGAGATTTCACCAATCAGAAGTTTTCTGTTGTGATTGGTAAAATCTGCTATGCAAATGATTACAAAAATGCAGAGATTCAAGGTTTTTTAAGCCCTCCGCTTTTTTAGCTTTAAATAATTAAAGAGAAAAAAATTATAGAATTATAAAGTCCAGTATTATTAAAAAACACTCAAGAAACAAAAGTTTTTTAAAAAATTATTTACTTGAGTGTTTAACTTTCGTTGCCAACGTAGAATTTAGGAAACAACGGATGGGACACGTTAAAATTAAAATCAGAAGAGGGTGGACAAAGACTTAATTAAAAACGTTGCCCATAAAAAATCTAATGGTATATTTAATTAACACTCTTTTCAGCGTATAAAAAAGGAGAAGCTTTTTTTAGATGAAAAGCTGCTCCTTTTATTCCCTTAATAATTACAGGTGACACGTAACAAGTTAATTTAAAAGATATTTTACGCATGTCAGTTTTACATCGCACAAAATTGCGTACTACAACATGAAAAAACGGAAGAAAAGTATTCAATATTTCATATATAGCTTTTTCTCTATATATTTTAGGTTAAATTTTAAAAGAATGTAGTTAAATAAGTTTTGCGGATAGTTGAATAATTTTGCAAGCAGTTAAAATTTCTATTTTGAAAAAACTATTTAATATGTTTAAAATAAAAAAGTAAAAAATATCTTTCATATATTTATTTCAATAAAAAATGTATTAATTTTAGAAATACTTTTTATATGTATATTAAAGTTATGTATACAGAAGAAAATTTGATGTTAATATTTTACTTCATCATATAATTTATAATTTCAAATATATTAGTTTGGGGAAAAAGAAATCCATTATTTTTACGTGAACTTTTTGTAACTTCTTTCAGATTCGCTTTGTAAAAAGGTTTAAAACTGTTTTCATGTAGAGTTTTAGGTCTTGTGCGAAGCTACGACTGCTGACATGCTGTCAAGTTTGATAATTTTTGATATTTTATAGACATTCTCGACGATGTTGTATCCATGCAAGGTGCATTTTAGCATCCAAATACCCAAACGGAATCGTCGAAACCAAAATTGTGCGTAACTGGTTGTTACAATCATATATAGGACGATAAACACCTTTCACAATTTAGCCACCTGGTTAGCCTTTTCGCCATTATAAAAGAAAAACTAAAATGTATCGAATTTTCTGTTTGTTGTCTTCTATTTTTAAAACCTTGTACTCATAACTGAATTAATCAAACAGAAAACCGCAAGAGAATATTTTAGTGTCAAATGTAACCTTTGCAATGAGCATAAATTTGAAATTGTTTGATAGATACCTCACGAGATAGCGATCACTACAGACGTCTACCGAAAAAATAATGGATAACTTTTTCCATAACCTAATATAATTTTAATTATAGTATTGGATTTCATTGAGGTAAAAAGCGAATACTTGGTTCTAACATTTTTGTTAATTTTTTTAATGTGGCATAAAAATTATTTGAAATAAAATTATTATTGGCTGGGATCTTTGATAAATGCTTATAATTGTCTTTCTTAAAAAGTATAATTTTTTTATGAAAGTCGTACATTATGACTTTATTTATTTTTTTAAATGATTACTAATTGACATTGCATGGTCACAGACTTAAATTTATCATTTCAATAACAATGCATTCTATTTGATTGGTTTTTTAAGCAACTTTGACTGCAACTCTTTTAAATATTTTGCTTCAAGTGTAAACAGAAGGTGATTCATTACTTCAACAAATTTCTTTCTGTGAAGGGAAAATTTGAAATGGATCTAAGTGCATATGAATCATTCAGGATCACAAAACATTGCACGATTAGTAATAGCACACGAGCTAGCGAAATTATAAAAGTAGCTAATAACAGAAATAGTTTTACTTCAGTATCTCATAACTTTTTGAATATTTCCAAAGTATTCTTGTCCGAGCAGATGTATAAATTCGAAAGACTAAGATCAATTGATTCAACAAGAGTTTAGCATTCCTGTGACTTTCATGTGACCTCAGCAAAAGAAATCAAAGAATAATAAAATTGGCTTATAAATTGGATGACCATTGACAATTAATTTATCATATAATAATTAAAGCTTAAATATTGAGTAATGAAGGAAAACTATTGCTCTAAACCTCTAAATCACCTTGGAAAATACTATACTGTGAAAGAAATTTTGCTTCTTAGGTAAAATCTCGGACTAGTTACAAGACGTTCATGTAATTTTTACTGTAAAGCATTCTTTAGGAAGTGAATTACAGTGAGATGTCAATTAAGTAATTGCAGATGTAGTTAATGCTGTAGAGAAAAACTTTTAGACTCACGTATTTACTTACTGTAGAGAAATAAAATCACACTGTAAAGAGTAAATAAATATTTGTCATCTAAATTGAAGATTCCTTTATTATAAAATTTTTATGTATGTAAAAAACATGATAACTGTAAAATCATTAACAATTTGATTACAAAACTAAAAAAAAATTCTTTATCACTGGCAATTTTCAGATGTTCCTTGGTTAATATCAGACTCTTGGATGGGCTTGTAATTGAAATGGAGATAATATGTATACTGACAGAATTTTTCATACAGTGATTCCGAAAATATTTAATTGTTAGTCTATTTATGGAGTAATCACATTTCGATCGTTTTTTTCTAGTTTTAAGGTATTCCTATGAATGTTTCGCATCTTAGACATGCTCATTGAATTCATGGTAGAAATCTCGTAATCATTACTACTTTTATGTAATATTTTGAGTAAACGTGCAAAGACATTATGATAAAAAGTCTTGTTCAGAAGGACGTTTCTGGTATGAATTTAAAGTGTCCCATCCACAGCCGGTCGCAGGTCAATTTTTGATTAGATCATGAACTAGATCAATAATATAGATACATACTAATAATTTTGTTGTGCTGGAATCTGTGGTAGGAACGTATTTTTCAGAGAGAACGGTTCAGTTTCAATCCTAGCTTATCTTGAACACTAAGTGATTGATTTTGCATTTCAGCTTTTTGTTGGTTGGTCTATTAGTCTAGGTTCGTTGGTGATCTTATTTTTTTATTCGGTGGGTCATTTATACGATCTATTACCAATGAAACATTCCCCCGGAAGTTAAATGCGACCGATGATCAAATGCTCTTCAGCAGACTTCAATTGTTCAATTATATGCAGCATGGAATTAAAATTTGTTATACTTGCAGTAATTATCCAAGAATATATCAGGGTAATTTGCAATTTAAATGAATTTTTAAAAATTACGGTATTTTACTCAACAGGGCAAAACATTTCTAATAAGCAATTTTTTCAATTATATTCTTCAACATTTCAAAAAACAAATCCAAAAATATTCTTTGTTTTCATAATTTGCAGTTTTTTATTTCTCATCAATCCTATGTAGTTCTTTAATTTGTATATCTTACAATTTTCATATATATTGAACATAAGCAATTCCATATAAAGATCTTAAATAATATCATAAATTCATATAACAAATACTTTTGTTCAAGCTCCAAACGATTTTTCCATACGTTTTTCTTTATATTAACTCATTAAAAATATTCTTGTATTTGTCTAATTAACTTCAGCTGCAATTTTTTGTATAATGAAAGTTTAGATTTTCTGATGTGAGTACCGGAGGATTTTGAATTTTGTTTTCTGTCTTTTTGTTCTATTATTTTGATTCAAATACTGATGCAATATTTAAGTAAAACTATTGTTAACTCTATTGCAATAATTTTTGTTGATCAATTTCACTTACTTTTTTACTGGATTTAAATTAATTTCCAAAGTATGATATTATAATGTTGAATTATAGTTTTGTGCAAGCGAAATTTCTAATCAATTTTTGCTGATATATATCTCCAAATTACATAAATATTTAAATAAAATTATATGTTTTTAATATTTACAAGTATATTTATATTATTTTCCATATTTCTGCATAGTATTTATCTTCTGATAATATTTTATTAGTTTTAAAATTTATAAAACTCTGTTAAGATATTGTTTTTTTGAAAAAAAATTCTTAATTGATAATTTTAATTTTTATTAAAACCTCTATCTTTACAAATTTATGCATATATATAACAATTATACATTCTACATTTATATAACCATACAATTATACATCTATACTGCTTTTTTTTAATTATTTTGTTACTTTGTTTGATGATTTCATTACATTCTTACTTCAGAAAGAGAAAGAAGTATAATATTAAAATTCATCTGTTCTTTGAAATAATTTCAATTATAAATCAAAATAGAAAAAAATGTGTCATTTCTTAAATCTAATACTATTATACATTTTAAGTATTTAGAGAAGAAATTATATATTTTTAAAATTTATATATAGAAAATTAGTGATTCAGTTTTATTAACAATGAATTGTTTCTTTTAATTTATTAAATTTAATTAATCCTACTTATTCTAATTTCTAAATATTAATAAACAAAATTTAAGTACTCTGTAATGAGTTTATCCCTAACATTAAAATAGAATGATCTCTTCAATGTATGCATATATTTTTATTTGAGCGTCATTTATTTCTAATAAAATTAGTCTTCATAAATTGAATGCGTAACTAATACAACATTCCCTTACAAGTTATTCCTTATTGAAGAAACATTTTCCTTACAACCCAAGAAATACTCTTGTGATCGATCAATACTCAGTCACAGTTACTTTAAAACGAACAAAATGTTTATTTGAATATCAAACATAAACAAACTAAACAAATGCTCCTCTTTGCATCGTTAACGTCGTATCCTCTCTATGCTATGTACGTACATGCTTTACATTCCTTATTCAAATCACTGCCTTTATAGAAATGAGAAAACGCACATTTGGGAGGAAAATATAGTTTTAAGTATCCCGTTGAAATATGCATGAGAAAGTTTGCAATAAAATTAAAAGGTAAAAAAATTTAAATTTCATTCCTTATAGGCACTTGTAGTACTTTTTTATAACCTCTTTCTTCGGGATAAAAATATACCTCTGAGAGAAGGGATTTCAAATTGAAATTGAGATTCACTCATGAGTGGAGTTGAGTTGCTGTTGTATTTGACAATAGTTAGGTTTTTTTCCTCTTTACTTATGTATCTTCAGTTAAGAAGAGAGTCACTTCAGATTTTTGTTGTTTGCTTACTTAATATTTTTTTAAATTTTATTTTCCCCATTGAATTTATGCATCAACGGAGGTAAACATTCCATGAAAGGGGAAAAAGATAATCCTTTTTTCCTTCGTAAGGTGCTAAGAGTTTTTTTTTTTTTTCATTTTGTTATGTGGTACTTTCGTAAAGATAGAGTAAAAAAATTCCTTGAAAGAAACAGAATACTTTGTAGAATGTGGTGTTACATCATTTTAAAAAGTTTGATTCTATTTTATTTATTATCTTACTTTGTACTTTGTGTCGTATCCAATTCAATCAAATCTTCTTAAATATTTCTTTTATAGGTAGACATCTGGGAATAAGAATATTTTAATATTATGAATACTTTCTTTTTGACTCTAAAAAGTGCTTTTAAACTATTGCTATTTTTTATTTGTTGTCATAAAAATATTTTTAACAGTTTATGCACTTTACTAAATTATTTATATCAATATCTTATTTTCCTGTTTAATGTTATAAATATGCTAATAATAAATAAATAAAGAGTGGATAAATTTATGATGATTTTCTTAGTAATTATTTTGAGAGAAACAGTTATGTTTATTTTAAACTAAAATATATTTTAAACTTCTCATAATATATTTTAAAAGAGAAGACACGTCTTCGAACATTTTCAATTTTTTATTATGATTTATGATATAACTGCATTTGTGCAGGTACTGCATTTGTGAGAACATTGCTTATGAATTAAACAGTATTTTGTAAGGTAAATTGTGGCACTGAGTCCACCATCATATTGTACAGCTTCTTCATTTTACTTTTTAAACTTGGATTGGTTATTTAGTTATATTGCTCTACAATTGCTTATAGATCAGGAAGCTAATTCAAATAGAATCAGAGGATAAATGAAAAATTGTATCAACTGAATATAGACAACCGAACTGATCAAAATCAGTGAGCAGATTTTGATATTTAAACCAACTCAAATTTAATTTTTGTTTTTTAATTTTATCAAATTTTGATTTGTTGAATTCAATCAATTAAGGATTTTTATTTTTAGAACAATAAGAAATATACTGGAGTCATTCTTAAAATATGTTTTATGTCATTATTTTATGTATATAGCTTTTGTAAAGAAAAGCGTGCATATACCTCTTTTAGAATTTCTTTCTTTAAAACTGATTTATAAGTGAATACTCTTGGAAGTATAACCTTATCATTAAGCATGGCAGTCTAGCTATTGGTATTTTTGTTACTTATTTTTTAAGCAAACAACCGTTTATCATGCGCCCTATTTTCCATTACGTCCAATTATCTAGTGTTCTCAATATTTACAGCGCTGTGTGTCTCCATTCAGTTACGAATGGGTATTCTTTTTTGGGTAAAATTCTCCAGCTATAATCTTTCCCCTTTCGATTTATTCGATTGGCCAATTCATCAATTTTGCTCCAAGCTTCATCAGAAGTATTAGCTTCATATCATACCCGAATTAACTGGTCAGATTGTGGAGTTGACGGATGAGACGTATTATCGATAAAGATCCTCGATGGGACATCGATGGTTGCTCGACGCTTGATCGATGATGCGATACACCGATTAACTTTGGCTCCCGATTTATTTTATTCGGTTGCCTTGCCTTTTCAAGAGAGGAAAATGGTCTCACTTCTTTTGCAGTTTTAGAAATAAAGAATCTATTTGCATATCATACATTTTAAAACTGTCCTGACCTCATTGTCTATGAGTTATAGTACAGAATATAGCAAAAAGAGTTATTGAAAGCAAACTATCGTCAATTAAAGAAAATAGATGTGATGCTGTAACAAACACGTCTAATATTTATGATTGGATTGCTCTTGAATGTTATGAAAAATGAAGTTGCAATAATAGCGTAGAAAAAGGAATATTTTGTACACAGTTAAATGGCCAGTTGTAAAACAAAACTTTTTATTTGAATTTACAACATTTGCAAAATGAACTCTTGATAATAAGTAGAATAAATTTAAAGAAAAGGACAAAACTTTTCTGTTGAATTTTCATAGTTAACTACAATTTGTTGTAGTCTATATATGGTTAAGTCATTTGAAAAATAAGTCTAGAGGGAATTCAAAATAATCAGATAAAAAACTTTTTTAGATGCTTACTATTGTTAAAGATAAAATCCCAATTCATTTAAAAGAAACTGTGAAATTTTATTAATTAATGCTTTTGAAAATAAAGTATATGAAACGAAATAACTTTCTTTAAATTAACAAAGTAATGTCTAATTTTGCAGTAACTCTTTCCTGCTAATTAGAAAGTAAGAAATTAAAACCAAAAGTGATTGACAAAATTACTTTAGACAGTTAATCTAACAAAATAAGTTTTTATTTATATTTATGAGACAAGCTGGATAAAGGAAAGAGTTTTCTCTAGGATGAAGAATGTCAAATAAATTATTATAGAAAATATAAAGATGTCTTAGATAGGAAAAAAAAAACGAAACTTAGTATATATTTATTTACTTGTATTTATAAATAAGAATTTATTTTAAACTACCTTAAATGTTTGCAAAAGCAGAATCGCTAAACAAAAATTGAAATGGCTGAAAAATATGACGATGTTAAAGGAAATGAAAAAGTTTCGAATTAAAAGAAAAGTTTTCATATATAATTGAAAATAATCTGCTTTAAGACTCCTGTAAAAAGTAACATTCCAGAAGCAATTATTTAATCTATTCCAATCAAAATAATATTCCGTGAAAATTATATCATTTTCGAAACTCGAATCTGAATAAAATTCACAAAACAGAATTAATTATAATTATAGTTGAATTGAATCGTGAATATTGTCAAGATTGATAGAGAGAAAATTTACTTTAATGAATAGTATTTTATTGATTATGAATTATAATAAAGTGTTAAAATTCTATTTTACATTTGTCGTATTTTTTCCTTGGAATTGAACGCCCATATAAATGTTTCCAATGTTTGTCAATAAAACGAAGAAGAGTAGTGCAAGATGGGACATAAGTTTCAGTCATTGTTAGTATTTTCAATGAGATAAAGGACGATGAATTATTTGTCTGCTAAGATTATCAGATATAAATCTCTTTATACATAATTATACATATTCCTTATACATATATATCAGATATAAATTTCTTTATACATATATCAGATATATTTTCTTTATAAATAAATTTCTTCACACATTAATTTGTGCAGAAAAAATTCTTTATTGGCAATAATTTTGAAATTATGAAATATTGAAGAGAAAGTTTAGTGAAATATTTCTTTCGTGGGATTTCATCAATTTACCGAATAAATGGTATGTCATGCACTTCGTGAGACAATTTAATTTGTCACAAGAAATTCGAAGATATTTATATTTTCTTTATATTTTCCCAAACTTGGTAATATATATATATATATATATATATAAACTTTTAAATATAAATTTCATTTCAAAGTTGATTATTTAATTAACAATGTATTTAAAAAAAGGAAAAAAAATATATAATGTACTCATTTTCTTTTCTCAAAATGCATTTTATGCAAAGTTGTAATACAAAAATGGCTTTCTTATGCCTGTACCAAATAAAATGCATTGTTAAACTTTTATAAACTGCGTTTTGTTAATGTAATTCAAAACCTGAAAAGTTATGTAAACATCAAATCAATCTACAATATGGAGAATCTAATATTGTACACGATACTCTTAACGTTTAATGTTATTTATGTATGCATAGTAGGCATGCTAAAATATTATGAAAAATTTCGGAAAATAGTAAGTCTATGAGTTCTTTTCAGTGTAATAAAAGATAAATCAACTCTCCCAGCAATTATTCACTAAGCAATCATTATGTGTATCAAAATATAATATTAAGCTAAGAAATCCTTGTGTAATTAAATCTAAAAAATATCAAAATCAGATTTTATATATTTTTTGTGTAAAAATATTACAAATAATTTACAGTGTTTACTTTTTTCAACCATCTTTTCTAATTATTTCGCAATCCTTTGTTCCGTCATAATTTCAAAGCAATTCCAGCGATAAAGCTATTTTGTAATTTTACATTTTTCTGGCAATTGTTTAATTGCCCACTTCAACAGCTATGTCAAAATAAACAAATTATCCATTATTAATTAATTTATGAAATTAATAACTAATAATTAATTTCATGAATTATGATACATGTAGCATTAGGTGGCCGTTGAGATACCGCATGGCGTTCCGTATTACCGTCCTGAACCCATCGATTCCATATTCTGCTAACAGTCATTGGATCTCGACCGACGCGAGCAGCAATACCTCGATAAGATAAACCGCAATCCCGGTACGCTACAATTCGACCTTTATCAAAGTCAGAAACGTGCTGGTACGCGTTTCTCCTTCTTACATGAGGCATCACAAGAACTTTTCTTCAGGCAACAACGTTCAAATGCAATTTGTGTATGAGGAACCGGCTGAACAATTTCCTCATTTAAACACAATGTAGGTGTCGCTACTGGCACCTGCTTTGTCTGAATGCGCTGAAAAGCTAATCATTTGCATATCACAGCACCTTCTTCCTTTCGTATAAATTTCACGTCTGTAGCATGTCGCCTTCTTGGTGTAGCAATTTTAATGGCCAGTAGTGTATATAGGTAAAACTGAATGCTATTGTAAATGAATATTGAGAGAGAAGCATTATAAATTTTCAATCTTATTTTCTTTACTAGAGAAAACAGGCTTAAAATCTTAAAATTGTTAAGTTTGAGATTAAAAAATCATTTATAAAGTATAACACGTACAATCAGAGATCTTTTTTTAAATGTGTCAGATAAACTTTTTAGAATCTTAATATTTATTTAATGATTTCATTATAACTAAACAATTAAATATATGTTTTGTATTTTTAAAAGTATGGAATAATTTTTTATTTGTGAATCAAGGAAATATATATAATTTAAATTCAATTTAAATTCATGACTCTAATATTTCTTCTTCTGTTCCTTTCTCTTAAAATTATTAGTTTTGTATCAAAGTCCGATATAGACGAGGAAATTAAATTTTCCCCTGCAATTGTTTTCCTAATTGATCTAGATATAAGTTGGTCACTTTTTCCAATAATCACAACATTTTATTGTTCTAAATATGAATGTGTTCTTCATTTATTTGAAACAAAAATATTTTATTGTTTTGAATATGATTTTGTTCAAGAGTCAATAATGTGACATCATTTGTTTTTTGACTGTGGAAGTGTGTCATTATATAACCTGACATATATATAAAATTTTAAAATAAAAACAAAATACTTACGCAAGTCAAAAATGCTACTATAGTATTTTATATTCAATAAAATTCTGACAAAAGGTAAAATTACTTTCGATAGAAACTGGTAGATAATGGTCATTTTCTCATAAAATTCTCATATTTGTAGTTTTTCTTTAAAACTTTAAAGCTATAGAATACACGTAGGATATATAAAAAATGAAAGAATAGAGAGAATATAGATCACATAAAAATACTTGTTCCCTACTATCGAATAACAAACAAAACTTTATTCTTCTTTTGTTTACTCATCTCTTTTTTATGTATCAAGTGAGAGAGTTGACAAATATGTAACTTTTCGCAATTTATTGTCACAAGTTTATCATTGTTTGTGTTTTAATGGATACTTTGTTGTGATGGGGAAACATCTTAAATTCTTATGAAAGTTTAAAATGACACAACATAAAAAATATTAAGTAGTTGCTCCCGTGAAAGATAGATTCCAATGGTTGTTTGCTTATGTCCATTTTTTTAGAAGGACAGTGATATTTTTTCGATATTTATTCATTGTCGTATATATATTATTTGTATACAAACACATGTATTTTATGCATATAAAATACTCATTCTTTTCTTCCTCTGAATTTTTGACTGGGTTTAAACTGAGAACGGTTGTGTGGAATGGAATGAAACTGATATTAGTATGTTTGCCTCTGACTATTTTAAAATAAAAGTAATGTTTATCTTTAAAATTCTGATTACAATATTTCCTATTATTTTAAAACATAATTTAAAAAGATTTATATATATAAACTCCCATTAAAATTTCTCATGGTGTGGGGTAACTAATTTAAGTGATGTGGCATTCCTTTCTCAAACTATACTCTATTCAGAACGTAAAATGAGGATTTTTTTCTTCTTTTAGAATATATCACATGCACATAAGTAAGTGCGTTACCGATGGGAACACAAAGAATACATTTATGGTCAATTTTTGAAAAAGGGTTGTAGTCTAACAGACCTCCTCAGGATACACCCTGGATAACTCTAAATCTGCTACAGCCTTATCTTGCAATCTCTCCGTGGAGATCTCCATGAAATAGTATTGAAGGAGTGACATCTTTCAGAAACATTACTGATCGTAATTATTTTCAGGCTTAGACTTGCCGATTCTCCACTTTGGCCTCTCTGCATTACTGTGCCTATGACTGGGGGACACATTTTTAAGTGCTCGTCTCTTCTTGGGTTCTGTTCTCCTCTTTGCGCTGCCAATAGGAAATGCATTGGAATACTACTTTTAACACTTAATAACTTAGTTATTAAATGGAATTTTTAAATGTGTGACATGTCTCCTTCGATTTATTTTTTGCTGTGACTATGTGTGATTGTGTGTAGTGTGATCTGTATGTGAGATTTCCTTTCATAGTACAAAATGATGTTTTGAATAAAGCTTAAAATGGTTGAAAACATTATGTAAATAACTATATTTTAGTCTAAATCATTTTCATTCCAAATCTTGGTATGTATTTCCTATGGTAATTAAATCCTACAAACTTTGGCTATTTTGTCTTCTAATATCACTATTTTATGTATATTTACACACACACATATACATAATGTATTTTCAGATAAATCGCCCTCAATTTATATATTGATAATTATAGATATTATTATTAATATTCACATGTAATTCTAAATACGATCTCTACAATAAATTGAAATTAAAATCACTGTAAAATATAATTGACTGTAATCTTTCAAAATATTATCCCTTCGAATATTAAATTATATAATCCAAATATGTATGTCAGCGCACTTTGATGTAAACAAAATGCAGCTGCATACCTTCAAAAATGATTTATTACTGACATAATAAGCAGAAAGAAACTAACTAAAAATTAAAATACTAAAACAAGTCAGAGTACGCAGTTTGGCTGATATTTGGCAAAGAAATTAATAAAGTTTGATAACTTTGATGACAGCATGGGAAGAATATTAATCTACTTTCTAAACTTTCTGTGTATTTTAAGATTAGTACCGTGGCCTCTTTAGTCTGATTCTAATATGAGAAATTTTTCCGTTTTCGAATTTACTCAAGCTTAAATGGAACTAATGTTCATTTTTTTCTAGTTGCTTAATTTTGCTGAAATTCCCAAGATTAAGAAGTCAGTTTAAAAATATTTCTGTAAAAGTTTGTTGAAAACAGCTTGCCTGTTTGCGAATTGGCCATTGAATTTCTTTTTTCTTAAGATTTATGATGATTACGGTTCAGCTATATCTTTCAAATCTTTAATAAATGATGGTTATTAACATGTTCTTATTTACCACAGACTTCTTATATATTAATTCTAAAATACACAAAACAAACTGATTAAATTATTTTGATATTCTTATTGTTATGTTCTTTACTAATGGCATGCGATATTCGACGCAGAATTTAAATATTTTTTAATAAAGCTATTTCAGCTTGAAAAATGGGGCATATTGAATATTCAAACTAAATATTTTTTGATCTTATATATTTTAGTGCTCCTTATATATTCTTATATATTTTAGTTCTTATATATTCTTAAGTAATAATGAATTCTGAAGAATGAGTATGAAATTTCTCCTCATAAGTAGAGTTCAATAATATAAAATTAAGACATTCTCTTTTATTTTTATAGGTGCAATAAAATTGACTAATTTCTGAAAACCCTTTGAAAATAAAATTTTGATATTTATTGTACTTATTTTTTACATTTAATCAATTTCTAAGTTCTTGAAGCGTGTTTAAACTGTGCCATAAATGATATAATATCGTTAAAATGACTAACATAAATGTTGATATTTTGCTTACTACTACATTTATAATCAATTAATGATAAAGAAGAGAAATTATTTACTTAGAGGAGGTTTTAGATTTAGAAGAAAAAAACAAAATCTATTTGGAGAACATATTTGATTTTAAAAATAATATTAAGTTAGAAATTTATAAAACTTAAATGAATCACAAGAAGAACAATATTAGATAAAAGAAAATAAATATGAATTAAATTTAAATTGTAAAATTAATAAAGTTGAAGTTCTATTTGACGCAATCCAACTGTTATCCAGATATATATTGCATTATTTATATAATGTAAATATAATAATATAACCACAAAAGAAATTTTTAAATTAATAATTCACTAAAAATTTAATAATGATATGAAGGGGAGTATGTATTTGTGAGGTATAATCAGAAACAACTGCAAATAAAATATTATTTGATATTGATGGACATTCTGTCAATCAAGATTTTGAAATGTGTCATAAGTAATCATTTATTCAAAAAAATGTTTGACACAGTTTTAGTGAAGTACTTGAGTTCTTAGTGTCCCATTTATTTTGAGCGTGTTAATATTTTATGAATTAAAAAGAAATTCAAGGTATCTTAGCTATAAATATTTCTACTGGAGAAATACCTCTCATATTTCTAAAAAGCAGCAGTCAAGAAAGATATTTTCATGAAAATTGGGAAAATTATTTTGCGTAAGGTTGCACTTTATTATAAAAAAACACAAATGGGCTTTTGAAAATCGTATTCAAAGCAAATATGATGCGCTTTTGATGTTTGATATGAAATATTTAGTTCACTTTTATCTTAGTAATAAATTTTAAAAAAATGTAAGGCATTGTCACTTATATTGCTCTTTAAATATACATCTCTAAAACGTATCTGTTTATTTTATTTCAAAGAATATTTACTTTTCGTTGGAGATATGAATATTTTATTTTAGAATTTATGGGTTTATTTTGTTTAAGAAAATGATGGAGAAGAACTTTAGTTTTTATTCATTTTTTTGTCAAATAATATTTAATCTCTTTTTATTTTCCAATTTAAGCGATAAGTGATTGCATTCTGTCTGATAATGCGCAGCGGACAGTCAGAAGTGAAAGCTTATATTCTGAAAGTCCCGAAATCTTTAAATTTAGACTTCATAAGCAGTTGAGAGCCATATTCATACACATTTCAAGGAAGAAATCCGGAAAATCGGCAAAACATCTACTCTGGCAGACCTGTACTCAATAAAGTACACACACACATAGTGTGTGTTTTGTTACAGTAAAAATATTTGAATACCTCATTTCTACATTTTACAAAGAAAAAGTACGACAGTTCATGAGAATATACTAATATATATTATGCAAAAATGCAGTTTTTAAAATTTATATTTGAAAATTAGAACAGGCCAATTTACGTAAAATTATTTATAAAAATTACTGCCTCTATTCAGACATTGATCACTACTTTTCTATATTTTGCAGTTTGACTTCTACAAAGTGTTCTGATGTCTTTCAAACTCTATCCTTATTTCATGTACTTTTATATTTCCTACTGTTGTTATCAATAATTTTATGTCAAAAAGAATAATTTTTACTGGGTCATGTGATTCTTACAAGTGATTTAAAGTACTATAAATATGATTTTAGTTTAATGGTTGAATACTGATAAAAAAAAGAAAATGTTGCAAATTAAAATGAGTAAAATATGCATTTATATTAGTAAAAGCTAAGGTAAAACTTGTTCTAATTAAGGAACTAATAAGAATTTATAAGGATAAAAATTTGAAACAAATAAAATTATAAAAATTAAAAGCTTAAACGTATATTAGAATGCCTATGTAAATGCATTTAATATGTTGGAAGCTATGAATAAAAAATATTTCTTTAACGTATTAAATAGAAAAATTAAAAAAAAAAAAATCTTTTTGAGATTTCGGAATTATTGATGAATCATTAGATAAGAAAATTAAAAAATAACAAGAAACATAAAGAAAAAGTTCTAGTTAAATATTTTTTTTTGTTCGCTTTGAAACATTTAAATTCAGACTGGGAATTAAGTGATTTTTACGTTTATGGAAAGTAAAAAAGTATTTTTGAATATTTAATGCATAAAATTTAATTAGATTTGATTTTTTTTATAATTTAGAATAGTTTGATATGTTTAAAAGAATATAAAATATTTCTTTGAGAGATTAAGAGTAAAAGAACAGGGTAAAAATTAAGTTATTTAAATAAAAAGCTGCATTTTTTTCTAATTGTCAATTATGATTCTAATTTTAACTTAAAAATTTTTGGAATGCACCCATTCGGAAAAAGATTCTTATACTAGATAAAGAAAATTTCATTTGAAAAAATTGGAAAAATTAAATAACCCTTAAAAAGTTGCTTAAATAAGCTCTCAATGAATTGAAAAAAACTTTGTACTTCTAAAAATTATACATTTCTTATTTCCATAGAGAATTTAATCGCCAATCGCTTGGAACACTTCAGATTGCAATTAAGGAATGAAACATCGTTTGCTTTTGACTTAATGACTTTAACTTTCACTTCATTGTTGAACGTTAATTAAAGCGTTAAGATAAAGTAAAAAAAGGCAAAATTAAGCGAGAAAAAACTCTTTCCACTCATTTTATTAATATGAAAAGAATGCACACTCTTTTGGATAACGTGAATAATAATGAATTTAGTTTCAATTAGAAATATGGGCATTCTTGCGATACTATCTGAATATCAATTAAAAATTAGAAAATTCTTTTTCAGAAGTTAATGTCAAGTAGAATAAAAATATGATCACAAGAATCGCCGATTAAATATTCAAATTTTCTCATTGCAAATTCGCATACAGAATATTATTTTTTCTTCGTTTGTTGCCTAAATAACTTCTTTGGTATGTGACAAGAGTGTTGGATGAAAAATGGCTTTCATTTAAGCAATTAAGCAAAACAGTAATCAGAAGTATTTGCATAGTTTCTCAACCCAATTCTAAAGATAAAACAAAAATTTAATGAAGCTAGAATGCTTTTTATATTACCTTCAAAAATTAAAAGTGTAATTTGAAAAGTTTGAATGCGTGAGACATTTTTGTAATGGGATAAATACATAGGTGTTATAAAGAGAACAATTATTTCTCAAATAACATAGTACTAAATATATTTTCATTAATATTAATTTTAATAATAATGTAATTTTAGAACTTAAATATTTATGTATTGAATTATTTCAAAAACAATTTACCTGAAAAGTATAAAAAATATTTTTTGATAGTTTTTCGTCAAATCGTAGTAATAGTTTCGTGAAATATTCACAGATATCTATTTTCACTATTTTGTGAGTTAATTTAATAAATTCGAAATTATGCAATCCTAAATCCACATTTAACCTTTTTAGTTTTAAAAATTGTATTCCAAACTATGTCTAATAGCGAATATTTATTTAGTCTTTATAGATAATATTTCTTAAAACATGAAAATGTGTTAAACTGTTAACAAAAAATTTGTAGTTTCTTGTAGAAATATTAGTTAATTTTTCAGTTCTATTTACTAGTTTTCTTAATTTAACTTCTGAACTATTTTAAGTGTTACTGTTTCTATGAGAAATTTTAACTCTTTTTATATGTTCTAACTTAAACAGTGATGTGCAAAGCTACAATCTAAATTTTAAGCAGATATAGTATAGCAGAAAAAGTGTT
Source organism: Latrodectus geometricus (assembly GCA_026290005.1). NCBI lineage: Eukaryota > Metazoa > Arthropoda > Arachnida > Araneae > Theridiidae > Latrodectus > Latrodectus geometricus. The sequence goes on along the minus strand of JAPDSC010156941.1, from coordinate 215,096 downwards.
TTTGCAACTAGTTTAATGAACAAGCAATTCAGTAGGCCAAGAAAGGAAGAACGAGAACGCAATCAAAGACATTTTCTGTAAATGAAAGTGATTTTTTAATGAAATCTGGCTAGAAGAATTACCTGAAAGATTTCACGCGTGGTAGAATGATTGGAAAGCTGGAAGAGGGGCGTAGAGTGACTAGTGTATTTGATGAGTTGGGACTCAACAAAAGTGTTTTTTCGAGTGCTTGGAAAGCCTTGCAATCTATAATTACAACTGTTAGAAAGGTAGGGAGGGACTGCCCTAGAAAGAAAAATTGCAAATGACCGCTTATCATTCCGCAAGCGAAAGGAGCTCGAAACAAGTTCACAAGCACTATTGCTCAGCAAATGTAAGTAGCAGTGTAACAAACATCGGGGTTTTCTGTGTCTAGACGCCTTCACTAGTAGCGTATTCACTCATCTTCCAGATCGTTGATTTGTTTTGAAAGTTTGCTATCGGTGGTGCAAGGTGCACAAAAGCTGCCCATTTCATCAATGGAGTCGTATATACTCATTACGAGAGTTGCTTCTGGCTACAAGTGATTCTCATTGCCAGTTGATTTGGGGATGGTCGCAACACAGTTTCATCCCAGTGACATCACGGAAACAGGCCCTTTCCTAAATCCTGGTGTTATCACTTGTGTTGGTATTATGCTGTTAAGTAGGACTGAACTCCACCTTTTCAACAGAGGCTCTGTAATCGAAGATCGCTATTTTAGGAGATCCTTTTTCATGTGTGTCTATCCCAACACTCTAATGTAAACATACTTTGTTTTATGGATGACAAAGTTCGGCTACATTGGACTTCTGCTTTTCAGCAGCTACTAGAAAAGAATGATATCATTCTAATGGATTGACCAGTATACTTTGCTTTTTTAAATTCCATAGAAAATATAGGGAATGCTTTTTGGGGACACTTTGCGTCATGATTAGATCTCTCTGGGAATATTTGACAGTTTAAGAGATGCTGATTAAGGAATGGACACTCTTCCTTCAACCATTGCACATTCTGGTGCTGAGTATGTACAGACACTGTGAATCACTTATTGCAAGGGTAGAGCATATACCATACTAAGGAACATCTGCTTGTTATTCATCCTCTTGGACAGACAATCATGTGCTACAATACTATGAGTTTAGAAAAGCCTTTTTTTATTCCATACTATATGTAACGTGTTTATTTTTGCATAAGCTTTCGCCATTGCTTAAGTGTAAATTGTTATTCCATATTTCTAAACTTCAAGTATCTCAGGTGATTTCTCGTTATTTTGTTAAGTGAAAAAGTATACTTGTTGTTTAAATTTTACAGTACAGAATCGGTATAGTTGTCGTACAATTAAAATCAATGTTCTGAAAATCTTCCATACTGAGAAAAAATTGTACTTAGTTTTATTAATTGAAAAATTATTTTTTTTTTGTGTATGGTCTAAAATAATTTTAATAATAATAAAATAAGAAATTTTGCTTTTTAAAAATAAACTGTGGATGAAACAATACTGAAAAATGGTAGATATTTTTCAGTATTGTTATAAATCATAAATCAAAATATTTACCATAATGAATTCGATTTAAGAAATTATTTTGGCCGAAGTTAAGTCAATTTTACTTTAAATTTTCAATAAAATATTTATTGCAAATGCATTTTCTTAATTTTCAGAGCTGTTAATTTAATTTATCATATACACTGATGGAGATAATGCATGCGCTATACATTTGAAGTGTTCAAAGTTTTCTAAAATCAATGAAATGATTAAAAAATTTGAAAAGTTTTTCAAGATTCACGAAATTGACATTTTGGCATTTTTTAAAAATAAAATTTATAAAATGTTCAAAAAAAATACTCGTGATCGTTACGAAAAAACTATAAAAAGAATTTAATTTTTATTAAATATCAAAAAAATTCATTGCATTTCAAACACAAATAAATTGCAGATACTCATGTATTATTTAAAATAAAAATAATACATTTGATTACGTCATTAAGTTAGTTTCTGTTCAAAGAAAATCATAGTTAATAATATGTAAATTTATAATGAAACTTTTTAATCATACATACTGTAACTAACAGGAAAATTTAATATAAATTATATAAGTAATGATTTTAAATTTTGAAAATTTAGTATATAATTTCAAATTATTAAATTATGTTATTTCATTAAATCAATATTCTCTAACATATTCTAAATTTATTAAAAATTTACTTGTTATTACACTTAATGAATATTTTATTTACAATAGAATTTTGATTACATTTTTAAATTATTATAAAAAAAATTATTGTTTCAATTGGAAATAAAAATCATAAAAATAAAGAGATAGGGGAAAAAATAATAAATGTTTTAATACTAAGGATTAAGTTTTTAACCGAAAAAATATCTCTAAAAGTATTATCTTCTGTTTCAATAAATATACAAGAAAATATATTCAAAATAACACAACACACAAATCACTTTTGAAGATTCTTTTCTTATAAGATTTTGAGAAAGAAAGAATTATGATGTACAATTTAATGAAAAAAAATTGTAAGCATTTTTAACAGAAGTCGAATACCGAAGTGATCTTATTGTACAATGTCATATTTGTGTCCTATACACACCAGAAAAAAAAAGAAAAACCCATAATGCATTTCGAGTGATTTCCCCTGTTAAAGATTTTCTTTGAAGCCATGTAAACATTTTTGTAATCAATAAATCAAAAAGACATTCTTGAAACAAACAATTACTCTACAAATGACATAAGTTTGGAAAACTACAGCTTCATTTTTTTCTTCCTCAATGAAACATACAAATATTGACAAACCACATAGTATAAGAACTATAATACCTTAAAATCTTTATCACTAATGTTTCGTAATTTATCATCCCATACAAAAGTGTAAAAAATTTTAATTGGAAGTATCATTCACACACTTTATAATCCATAGTTGCTTAATATACCATCTCTCGATGTCTATTGAGAATGTTTCCTTGGAAAAGTTTTTAAGAAGAAAAATATTCCCCTGAATACAACAAAGGAAAAAGGATATTTTACACAAATGATATATAATATTTTTGAATGCAAGTTATACTATTAAATTTATTATCACCTTATCATATTTATTACCGTAGTTTAAATCTAAATTACACCTGGAAGATGAAGGAATAAATTATTAGAGAATACAAGTTTGCATTTTTACTGATGATATAAAACTTATAATTATCAATATTTGTAGATTTTTGCTCAAAATACAAATTAACGTATTTCGAGATTTGTATCCTTCATATTATTCTTTAAAATGTCTAATATTACTCATCTTAAGTTATACACAGATATAAATTTTTTTATATTTTGATAAAATAATAACTTGTATTCGAAATTTCATTTTTGATATAAAATAATATTTAGTGACGATTTTTTTAACTAAAAGTTTATTTTTATTACTTTCTATTTTTTTATTGCTAAAATTGTTTACTTGCTATTTTCAGGACTTGAAATTTTAGACACAAATTTTTAAGATTATAACTGAGGTGAGATTGTTTCATTTCATTTTTTCTGTTTAAAGTTTGCATTGTTAAATTATTTTTGAATATTTAAGCTTTTTGATTTCTTATTGCACAAGAGATAATGAATATTGGATAACTATCTCTTAATATCGAACAAATACAAATGTTGATGGTTGGAATAATTCGAAAACAAGGAATAAATGTTTTGGAAAAGTTATTGATAGTAGTGGTAACTGATGTTTCAACAGAAACCAAAGAAATCTATCCTTTTTTATAGCTTTTGGAGCTTGTTATTTTGTTTTACAAAAGAACAATATTATTTTATAATACTAACTGTATAATATCCCATTTATTTACATAAAATAATTACAATATTTCATTTGTTGAGACGCAACGGCATAAATAACAATGCAAAATCTTCACAAAAATTTATTATCTTAAAAAAATATTAATGTTGTCAGCTCTGTGTATAGATTATTTTATTAAGTTCTTATTTAAAGGCTATGAGTTTTTAACATTAAATGCTTTTTCTACAAAATGATAAAAATATAGAGCTATTTATCTTGCTTTATTTAGTATGTAACATATATTTAAGTCTATAACTGAAACAAATAAAACATTTTAAAAAGTTGAAACAATCATGTTATATCGACTTGTTTATCTTTTATATTTCATTATTGTTTGAGAAGAATCTCCGCTTTTAAAGAAACAGGAAATACTAAAGTATTATCACTGAACGAAGTGCGATAAATCTATTTTTATTAACGTCCAATAACTCTTCGCACTAAAGGCTAACTCTTTTAAAAAAGCTAACTACTTTTATTCGTTATCTGTGTTGGCAACACTTATCTCCAACTCCACACGATTGCCCTTAAAAATTTCTCACAACACTTAACACAAGGAGAAACGATTCCACATTCGTGCGCGAAAACCATTTGGCTTGGACTTAGCAGGGGGACTCCCCTGGGGTAAACAAAAGGCTTGTTTATCGGAGACCGCGGTATTGATTTGCTAAGCCTCTTTCTGTAAACTCCTGAACAGTGTTCAGGTCCAATTATAGAACTCCAAAAAAGATAGAAAATAAAAAAGGAATGAAAGAAAAAGCAGAATATTAGGGAAACGGAGCTTCCCATTTCAATAAAAGAAAAAAATACTTTCAACTAAAAACTTTAAAATATTTCTCTTAAAGTTAGATAGTTGGGCTCCCCAATAAGTTGTATACGTAATAAAGGCCAAAATAAATTTTTAAGGGATTTCTTGCTAAATTATTATATCTAACTCCTATTCAACCATTAATAAAAGAATGGTCAAGAAACATTTTATGAAAACTTAAAATGAAAAAATAATGCTTGAAATTCTGTTGCAGAATGAAATTTTTAAATTAATTAAATAGAATTTTAGTATATATATAAAATGTCACATGTATAAAATTATAATTATAAGTTCAAATTCATAATTATAATTCATATTCTGATGTGCATAATTTAAACAGTAAACTCATTTTTAACATATAACCATGAAATTGTTTAAAAAGGCACTTTGCAATCTGTGCTATAATTAACCAACTTAGTTGATATGTACCCAAACATCAGTACTTATAAACTGGTGTGCTTACATATTTTTCCAATTTTCAGCATAGTTTTATTTTACAGATACAGCTATTGTGACAAAACTATATATCACAATTATTATAATTAACTCTTACATTGATAAGAGGTATTTATGAAATGCTTAATTTTGGTTTTAATTTTGTTTTTATCCCAATGGACAGATACACGAGAATTTCGCGTTTGAAAAGTTGTTGGAAAGTGAAACTCCTCAAAATTAATTGGTTAGCGTCTTTCTTTGGTTTAAACTCATTGAGCATACATGGGATATTAACCAGTGAAAAACTACAGGGGTATCTTATCTTTTTTTCCGAGAAAACTAGGCATTAAAATTAGACAGTTTGTGAAGAATTGTAGCATTTACATTAAGATTTATTAGGTAATCTTGTGTTGAGCATAGAAAAAAAGGTCCACAAAAGCATTAAATTTTAAAGAGGTCATATTCTTTACAAAGGTATTTTAATTCATTATTATAATTTTCTTTAGTATGTTTTTTCTTTTGAGAATATTCTTAAGAAGCAGTATTATTCAGTCAACAAATCCTTTTTTATTCATCCTGAACTGTATCCATCGTAAACATTTGTTTGCTTATATCTTTTTTTAAATTTCAATTTATAAATTCAGCATTTACAGCATGATTTGGTTAAAGTTTTTCTCAATTATTTAATTTTCAATGTGATATTTTGATGAATTATATCTAATCAGAAATGGGTTACATTTCAGAAATACATATATACAAAAATATATTGAAGATATCAGTATTACATTATTAGATAAAATAACAAAACTAAATGTTAGTACATATGACATACACCTATAATCATCATTATTAATTAATTATAAAATACGAATAAGACTACTGAAGTTTAGTTGAGAAAATATATTCTTTACAATTTTATCTTTCAAAATTTTGCGAAACATTAAATTTCGTTCAGTTATTAGTAAAAAATTCTAATAAAATGCGCAAAATCTTTTTTTTATTAAATGTTAAAATAGGAATTTAACTATATTACTATTTTTGTTCATATAAATTATGATCCCTTACATCTTAACAGTTTATCTTTCATATTGAAATAAAAATTACGAAGTCAAATTTTGAATATTTTTAACTATTTTCCCGGAGTAGGCACTTAATTATAATAGTACCTACTCCACTATGTAATTAAGTACTTGGAGAGGGTACTTAATTATATAGTGAGTTAAAATTTTGGAAAACCTTAATTAAGTTAAGAAACTAACCAAACAAAAGAAAAGTAATAATGGTTATAAATTGGTATTGTAATTTTAAGCTAAAATTTATGAGTTACACACATAATTTAGTAACTTCACTAGCTAAAGAGGAATTTGTTTTTATTGAAAGTACTAACTGTTAGCCAATGCATTATGCGACAAAATTATTCAAAAGAAAAGAAAGTATCTCTCTCAAGTTCAAACAATGGAGAAATAAAAATGCAAGTAAATTCCAATCTCGGATAGTAAAGGCATTTTCGAAACGAGTAGACAAAGTTTTTGTTGACATCATCAAGTCCAAAGGACAGTATAAGCTCACAGATTAAAAAGTAATTTTAAACTTTGGAGTTCGTGATGTTGCATTTTAAGAGCTTCACGTATGAAGCTTAAATGCATTTTTAAGAAAAATTGAACTGTGTAGTTGATTATAAGATGAAAGAGAAAGCAGAAAGAATGTGAAAGGAAATTAATTTTAATTTCTTGAGTTTACGACGCGTCTTTTGAAATTCTTATTGGTGAAAAATCAAAGATAATTTTGGTTATAGTTATAAAAAAATAATAAAATAGAAAGGGAAAACTTTATTATGAAGTCAATCATAAATTCTTACCTTAAAGTTAATTTTTGAAAATATATGATATAAAATGCAGATAAGTATTAATTCAAATTTCAAAACATATTTTTATACATATACATGAGTGAAAAATAAATACTATTTTAGTATTACGAATTCTTTGATGTATCAGAAAAAAATGATGCTAAAAGTTAACAAAGATTATTTGAAAAAAATAAAGAAACAGAATTTTTATTTTATCGAAAATAAAACAGAAGTAATAGAAAAATGTATAAAATAAAATGAATAAATACTTTGTTTTAATCTGTGGGAAAACTAGTTTTTTTAAGAGTGAAAAGGAGAAAATTAACGTATAGAACTTAATTTTGTATAATCTATATTAACATTGTCCTATTTACATTTAAATGTCATATGGAAACATTAATTATTAATTAAAATATAAAGTAAATAAACAAAATTTCTATACAAATTATTAAGCTCCAAAATCTCAGTTAATGTTTCTTCAGGAAGAGATTTAGGATGTTTAAAATTATATTTTTTGATTAAATTCAGTAATGTGTAAGAAAAGCAATTAATTTTTAACAATTTAACCATAATGCTTTGTATTTTGCAAATTCTTTGTCTTTTGAATTACATATACATTTATAAGTTATACAAATTTATACAATTGTCTTAACAAAATAAATATTTAATAAAGACTGATCAATGATAACTCTTAATATGAAATTATTTTAAATGAAAATGGAAAACATGTTTGTTAATATTTTTATTTTAAAATAATTTCATAGTATATATATGTATATAGATTTATA
>JAPDSC010156941.1:148698-198644 GCA_026290005.1 Latrodectus geometricus | reverse complement strand
CACACACACACACACACACACACACACACACATATATATATATATATTACATTTTTAATATAGTACCTAGTATATATTTATTTTAATTACCAAAATCTGTGAGGTAATGTAATTCTGAATTAATTGTCATTTTCATTTTTCTTACAAGATTCCACTGCTTGCTTTTTTTTATCACATATTGAGTGCTATATCTGTTAGTAAGTATAGAATGACAACTCTTGTTTGAATCATAATTTTTTACTAAAAAGAATGTAACCAGTTTTTAAAATATTAAAAGCGAAATTTAAAATTTAAAATTATAATAAAAAATTAACAATTTTTATTTTATTAAAAGATTTTAAATTTATAAGGTAGAAAATGGGTGGAATACATAAGTAATATGTCAACATTTAAATTAAATAAAACAAACACAATAAAACATTTATAGTGCTTAAGTCATTGTAATATTTGTATCAAAACCGTATCAGTAATATAACCAAACATTTCACTGGTTCATAATAATCCAAACATAATACAAGCATTATTTCAATAAATAACCAATTTAATAAGTTTTTTACTGTTCGAATATTGAGGATTTCCTAGAAGTTTATTTATAAGTAAATTTTCTTCTGCATCTTTTAATTATATTTATTTGTTTTGAAGTCACAAAAGTTGTCTTATAATGACTTTCAAACAAAGAAGATGCTTGATTTCTAAAAACTAAATAACTTAAAACAAAGATGTATAAAAATTTTAATTAACAACCAAAATAAAAGTGAGCTGCTAATCTTAAAGTAAAAGGTTTTGTGATAAAACACTAAGTAGTAAACCTTTAAATGTAACAGAAAATGTGAATGTTAATTTTAAACGAAACGTGCAAAAAGGCAAAGAGAAAAGCAATAAGAATGTTTCTGGAAAATTATTTGTTCTACTTTTACTAAATAGATTTTTAAAATTTCATAACATTAACGTAAAATAAAATATTTTAGGTCCATTCAAGATTTATCTAACGGATACATAATCTATTTTCTGGTATTAAGAAAAAATATTTCTTTCCATTTTTTTACTGTATTTTAATGTTCGTATAATAGTCTATCATACTAAATACTAATGTCTGATCAATTATTTAAGATAAATTTGCATATATTTTAACATACAAGTAAATTTTATAATTATATATAAATTACTGTATATTTTTATGCTTTAGGGGGTTTCCTAGTCATAAAATAACACAATTTATTTGCTACTAAAATATAATATAATAATAAGTGATATTGTATACATATATATGTGTGTCATAATTTAATAAATATATTCTTAATTATTAATACATTATGTTCAAAAATAATTTTTATTTATATTTTAGGTACTTAAATCATTTTATAAGAAAAGTGGCAAATGGTTTTATCACAAAAAGTGTACCCTAATCTCTTAAGATTAATTTTACAAATGAGTTAAGGATTTTTAATTTGTTGTCGAATGCTTATAATACATAAAGCCATTTTTTTGGACCTAGTTGCATAGTTTTTTTTTGTCTTGAAACAAGAATTTTATACATTAAAATGTAGAATATATTTATATGATAATTGTGTCATGACTACACTTATGAGAGAAAGAGCATCATGTATTTTATGAACTTTCAACTATATTTTTAAGCAAAGATAAATACAAAATAAATTATTAAGAACATAGGCATTTCTCTCAAAAATTAAATAATTAATCTAGAAACATAACGGCTAATTCAGCGTCAATCTATTCCAGTTGTTTAATTCCATATGGAACACCAGAAAACAAATTGAAGCATTCAAATGAGAAAAATTAATAATTTCAAATGTGCTGAATATTTCTAGATTGCTTTAAGCATAATATTATAACACCAAATCCATTTTAATTATGACTGTGTAATTGGTATTCATATGAAGAATTTCTACAAAAACTGTATTTTACATTCGAACCATAAAACACATTAATCAACCCACTACCAGTTTGATGAATTACAAATGTTAGTTTTTCTAAAAGAAACTTTAAATGAAATTCGCTTACATATATATATATATATATAAGAAAAATTTATAGTGAATCTCAAAGTCAATTTAACCATTTTTTATTTCTTAAGTCAGAAAACTAAAGATTTCACCTTTGTATTTTTAAAACCTATTTGATTCCTGAATAAAAGCGAGAGACATGCAATGAAAAGAAGACAAACTATTTCTTAGATAAGAATCTAAAGTTTTTTAAACTTATTTTTAATCACATCTTAAATAAATATATATATTTAAAATAGGATTAAAAATAACTCTTATAAAATTTAAAATCAAATTATATCATATTTTATAATTTATTTAATAAAACAAGTGTTTATTATATATATATATATGTTAGTCTCAAAGAACAATTTTTTTATCTTAAGATACGTTTAATTTTTATAATTACAATTGAGATATCTAGAAATATTCTGTCAAGATGCTTTTAACATTAGGTAGTTTACAAACATATATAATTTGCAGAAATATATTCTTTAATATTTCTTGCATTTAATCGTGAAATTCGTATATTTAAACGAATAGCTAAAAAAATTAAAAATCTTATTATATAATAATAATTTATAATAAAACTAATATCAAAAAAATTAACAAAGTTAAATGCAGAAGTTAAATACATTTTAGTGAATACTTACTTTTCTATTTATAAACATCATGTAAATTTCGGTAAAGTACGCCATTATTTTCCTCCAATAACATTATTTTTACAATCATAAAAACAATAATTCTTGGTGTTCAAAACTATTAATGGACAGGCATAATAAATTTCCTCTTTTTTGCAGAATATTTTCGCTTCTTATTCATAATTTAATGAATGAATGAGTAATAAATGCTTTTTCCTCAAAAAACTTTTATTCATGATTTAAAACAATAAATGCTCTTTTATAAATAATGCTACTTTATTTTTAAACATTTTATGTTCATTAAGTTATTTTAAAATAAACATCAACTATATATCAATCTGTGACACTGATAATGAAAATATTGAGAAAATTTCATTTAAATATTAGAATACCTTTATCATATTAAATATATTTGCAAACACTTTAAAATTATAAAAATGATGCTAAAAGTTTAAACTCATTTGGTTTGAACAGAAATAAACTCATTTGTTTGGAACATTTTTCATTTAGCTCATAATAATCTAGTTAATTTATGGTTTTTAAATTTCACTATATCTTATTAGTCACAGCTTGGAGAAAATCAGCGCATTATTTCAATTATCAAATAATTTTTCATGTGTCTGTAATCAAAGTGCTTAAAAAATACACAAATTATCTACGTATATGTCATTTTCTTCTCATTAATTCTTTTTTAAAATTCCTAATGACTGCATTTTTAAAAGAAATTATTATTTAATTTAATAGTTTTCACAAAATAAAGGGAATATTAAATGAAAGGAGGCAGAAAAATTGTTAGTATAAGAAAAAAATATTTTTGAATGTAAATTGTGTAAAACAAAATTTAAGTAAATTAAGCTTTAATTTTACAGGAAATTGGAAATAAATTACGAAATAAAATATGACAAGAATAAAAATAGGAGTTTTAACGAACAATTATTTTTTTCTCTATTGAGAATAAATTTTATTTAAGCTTTTAGTAGAATAAAAATAAATTAATGTAGCAACTATATAAAATACTTTCTTAGTGCGATGGAAATCGTTTTATAGAAAATGTAAATTATATATACTAATAAATTAATATATATATATTTTTAATTATATGTTTTATTTTATTTTATGGTTATTGTAGTAGAAAATATGTAATATGAAAAAGAAGTTTTTTTTAACAGTTACAGACATAATATTTTTTTATTGATTTCTCGTTTATATTTTATTATACTTTTTACTTCGTAAATTTAACATGTAATTATTAATTTTGATTTTTTATCTTATAATTTTAAAGTCATTTGTTTTTTGAAAATTGCCTTCAGTTTTTTCATAAATATTAATATAATTTTAATGAATATTTATTTAATTCCAATTAATTTATAAATTCATAAAAATTTATTATGTTTTTAAATTATTTCGATATTTTCAAAACAAAATGACTAAATTTAATCAGAATGGGTCAAACATTTTCATATTATCTAATTAATGCTGTATTGAATGCGTATTTTTAGAAAAACATTAATAATAAGATCAACAATTCAGAAATTCTTTAGCAGCTATTCACAAAAACTGTTTTTATGGACTTTAAATATAACATGAAGATTTTTGAAATATTTTACGCAGCATGGAATTATAGTTGTATAATATTTAGTACAATTTTGATGTTTTATATATTTTAATTAGGAAAGATTCTGTGAAAAAAAAATCAGCTTTATCATTTTAAATGTACATGTTTGGTATATTAATGAGATGTTTAATTTCTGATTTTAAATAAGTTTTTGGAAGAGATGAGTAATAATATTTTATTCAATTTTATAACTAATTTAACTTTTTAAAATTTTACAGATTATTGCATTAAGCTTAGTTAGATTTTAAAAAATTTTAATAAAAATAATGAATTTTATTAATAAATTTAATTAGATTTTGAAAAAATTAATAATAATTTTAATCGTAACTGCCAAAAAGCACTTCTTTAACGCATTTTCAAAAGCTTCATTTATAAGATGAATTGTTTCTCAAATTTATATTTGAAATTAGACATTCACTATCATGAAAACAATCACCTATAATTTATAATTAATAAGTCCCGAACTTTGTTCACCAAGTGACCGAGGCCTAACTTCCTATAAAAATGGGCGATCTCATGAGAAATTTTCCATATGCATATGCAAAATAGAAGCAATGAAAGCAAAAAGAATATAAATTTTCATTTATGAAGGAAGCATCTCTTGTTTACAAATGACGCGCTCGATCCCTCTTGAATATCTTAAAATCTTGCAGCGATGGAAATTGCTTGGAAAGTTTGACTTTAATGTCGTTAAGTGCGAAAACTTTCAATTTATTTTAATTAAGAGTCAAAATCCTAAATGTTGCAGAGGAGTGGAGCGAAAATATAACAGGGAGTGTATTAGCTGGCTTTAAGTGACGGGAGCTTATTTTGTCTTTCCCAAGATTTGGATCCGATGACAGAAGGTGTAAATGAAAGTGGGAAATGGCGGCTTTATACTCCGTTTTCTGTTAAATCTCTTATCAGTGAAATACTTGAGAAAGAATGAGGTTTATTAAGAAGCATTATAGTTTGTGTAATGAAGTGACTTAAAATGTAATACTTTTCCATCCTTATTAACGTATGCATCAATTCTTTTCAGATTGAACAGAATAAACTAACGAAAATAAACATCTATTTCTGAGTTACGTAAAATTATAAATATTGTACTTGTAATTTCTAAAGACCTTATGAATTCTTTTTAAACAGAAGCATTTGAGAATAATTCTTCTTTTAATAAAAGGTAATAAATATTGTATTTTATTTTGAAATTAGCACTAAAGACTTTAATTATTTGAAAAAATACAGAACAAACTACCGAGAAATACTTCATTTTAGGAGTGTTATTTATCATACTGTATGCAATCGCAATTTCGAAATTAAAAAAATATAATTTTATATAATTCATAATTATAAAAATATACTTCCAAGTGAGTGTTCCAAACATTTTATTTTTACTGTAAATCTTTGAAAAATTGAAAAATTATTAAGAATAATTTATAAATTTTTATATAATTCGTAATTATAAAAAGGTATTTCCATGTGAGTGTCTCAATTAAGATATTTTACCTAGAATGAAAATAATAAATTTTAATCACATTTAGATTTTACTACATTTACTACATTAAGAAATAAATAAGGAGCTATTTGAGAAATTTATTTATGCTTAGGTATATATAATAAAATTTTAATAATGACTTATTTACTATATTCTAGTATAAATTCTATAACGTTATCGGGATCAATGCTACATTACTTTGAACCAAATTGAATTTCGGGGAACTACATACCAAAGTTCACATCAATTTTTGTTCAGCTTTAGATTTCTGTACGTGAAATACATTAGCATTAGACTATCAACAGCTATAGATTATAGTCATTGTTGAATCAGTTATATTTCATATTCACATTCAGAGCTAGGTATTTAACAACTGTGCCAGGGATCCAAGTTTAAGATTAAATCCTGAGATCAAAAGTATAGTGTATAGCTACCAATCCTTTTATCTTGGAATTAAAACTTAAACTAATTTAATAAATGCAAATGGAAAACATCACTAGACATATTATATTATAAAAATTAGGTGATGAAAAAGCCCGACAATAAAGTAATTCGGACTTTACTTTGTAAGAGAAGTGATTTTAATATTCTGTAACTTAATAATTTGTGATTTTATTACTGTCCAGTTTAACATCCAATAATTTGATGGAATTCCTGTTAATAATTACTGATTATTGGAAATTGTTTTTGTTAAATAATATTCAATTTTGGTTTTAAATAATGCAGATTTCAGCCATATATTTTATCAACCATTATTATCTTTTAATTATTTAGTATTTTTAATTCTTGTGAAATAAGAAACATTTTCACAGAAAATCTCTTAACGATGAGAAAATCATAGCGATATCTCGAACGAGAGAAGTTTTTCAAGTAAAAAAAAATGACTGCCGTTAGTCTATGACAAGCAGCCCAAAAGAGTTCTGACAAACAAACAAAGTGAGAAATTTTTTTATCAGAATTGATTGCTGCTATGTCACTAGACCCAGAACAAATGATCAAATGATCTCCAGGCATATCAAAGGCACTGCACAGTAGGCAAGTCGCAAAACCAAATCTATGTAAATGTTTTAAAAGGTATTTATGTCCTGTTTTAGTTCTAAAGTTGGCCACATCAACAGATCTGAGTAGGCCACGAGGGATAGGGTTTTCCATTAAGTCATTCCAACTCTTTCCCCCCACTAAATCCCTAAAAATCTTCTAAGATACTCTTTAAAGCTAGCATCGATGATTCTTTTAACACTGCGATAGGGTGCATCAGGCGGTGGAATACTGGACCCATTCTTGGCCAGGGAGTCTTGCAATTTCATTTCCTGTGATTATACAGCGACTCAGGATCCACTACAGGACAACGTTCCGTCCCATATTCATCAAAGGATGAATTGCAAGTCGGCAGCTATGGACTGGTTCCTTGTTAGATAGCATGATGGAAGTGATAGCTTTTATAGTGGACAGTGAATCTATTAATACCACAATATTTAGATCATCACCCCTTCCAATTTCAGTCAAAGTTATTTGTACAGCAGCGACTTCAGTCTCATAGTTGGTGCTATTTGCACAACAGCACAACTAAGATTAATGTTACAAGAGTAAGCATCTGCATCAAAATTATGATCAACAACGATAACAGAACCATCTGTAGGGACATGGAGCCAGTCTGATACCGGTTTCCTCTCATCAGTGGTGGCCAAGGCAGCAGTCCTCAATTCTATCTCAGTTTAGGACTTTTTAAACAATGGCAAAAGCAAATTTAAATTATACTGAGCCGAGTTTAAATGTTTGAGATAATTTCCAACTCTGGGAAGAAGATGTCTGTTAAAAACAGGAATGTCAAAAGCATCTGACAGTTCTTTTGTGAATTGTAAGATGGTTGGTTGGGAGTTCAATCTCAGATTTGTGAATTTATAGGTATTCTAGAAATCACCACGTCTCATCTGTCTCTCCAACAATTTGAGAGCATTTAATTACCTATAATGGGACAAAGGCTCACAATTTTTTTACATCTGCATGTCTGGGACAGGGGTAGAACAAGCTCCACGAGGGATAATTCTGAGGGTATTATTTTGGGTAATCTCAATCCTATTTGTGTTGATTCAGAAGCAGTAATGAGAAGCTCTCTATCATATTCAATAGTAGACCTTATGTAAGGTTTATAGGTATTATAGAGCAGATTATGAGTCATACTCCATTTAACACCAGTCAGCCTTTTAAGTATTTTATTTCTCGTGCTTCCAATGCTCAGGACTCTATAATTCTTTCTACCACAATTTAGCCGGGAGTCCAAAACAATACTCAGATAAGTAGCCTCTTGAGTTCTTGGGAGTTGTAGATTATCACATAGAAGTTTAATCACTTTAGGTTTCGTACTTAATGTAAAAACCTGAAAAGTTTTCTTATTTATATTTATAATCATCTCATTATTTTCCAACTAAAGCAAGAGTTTTTGCAGGGAAGCATTAACCACATCCTGGATAACTGTGGTATCTCGGTCAGTTGTCCGTAAAACAAAGTCATCAGCAAAAAGAAGGGCCTGCACCTCAGCCTGAGAATTCATAATTTGATCAACAATATCATTGTTCATGACATTAAAAATAACAGGGCTCAGGACCGAACCCTGAGGAAGCCCTTGTCTTATCTGTTTGAAGCTAGAGACGACTGGACCATACCTGACTCTGATAAAACGTTGATCCAAAAAAGGTTTAATCTATCGAAACATATTACCACAAATATCAATGTCAAATTATTTTTTTAGAAGACCCTTTTTCCACACTCTATCAAATCATTCACCTCAACTTTTAAAATTGTAAGTATAATTATACAAAAAATGTTCATTTAAATGAACGAAAGATATGTAGAAAATAAGATTCAAACAAACTGTCCTCACATTATTCCTAATCTGACATTATTTCTCATTAAATTTAATCGTCACATTATTTCTAATTAAAATACTGTTTTAAATAGTTTGTGAGGAAACATTACAAAAATTTTAGAAAATAATTTAAAACACTATTAAATTGATATATTATTTTAAATAGTATGTTTCTGAAATATCTGAAAGTAATTAAGTTCAAAATCTTTACAATAAAGTATTTGCTTATATTTTGCAATGCCATTTTGCATTTCTACGTATTAAATCTCCAAGATTTACAATGCAGTTTGCTATTGTTTCAATGCCCTCAAAGCTTGTTTGCTTATCTTGTTCTATGAGTTGCAACTAACCTAATCCAAAGGACTGAAAGTATAAAGAAAACCTTTGACTGATTATAAAGAGAAAATTTATGGAAGACTGCAGTGAAAGTGAGAGCTTATTTAGTAGATTTATGTAACTTCTTATACAATTATTATTACAAGTTGATTTACACATCAAGCAGAAAATTGTTTATAAATATATATATATTATATATATATATATATATATATATATATATATATAATTTGAGAAAAATTAAAGATATTTTTGTAAGGATGAAATGTTTTTATTATTTCATTATAATATCTAAAGATTTGAAATTTATTGCATGAAAGACTTAAATACACAAAACTAAAGTTATTTCAATATGTATAATGAACAAGATACAACTGGACGTAGGATTGTGTAGGATAAATAAAATCCTTTACAAAATCATATTACTTGAAAAATATGTTACACATTCACCAAGTTCAATAATCCCTTCATTCAAAAACTCAAGTTAATTTATATGCATATAAATATAGATGTAAGTTTAACTTCCAAATGCATTCTAATATAATTAAATTTGATTATGTCAATGATTTTCCAATGCTTATTTCTCCAATTAAGCTTTATTGAAAAAATAATTTAAAATTTATGTGGTTCTTAGTTGCAAGTTTGAGTGAAATTAAACTTGTGTAAGATTATATTTAATGTTTATTAAAATATTTTTCACTGAGTTTTCGAAATTGCTTCCATTTCAAAAATTTTTAGAGACAATTTTTCAACCAAAATAAATGAATACGATTTGAGTGCTATAGTTTTTCTTCGGTTCATATCTATTCAGAATTTACTCAGATATGTATACCTACAGAGAAGAGTTTCTTTGCAGGTCTTATCCATTTATCGACCCTTTTCCCTAAAAGCCAAGATTCTCATTTTTAAAAAGAAGCCTCCTCCGATGACACCTGCCTTCTCCGAGATCAGAAGGGAATCTCAGACTGCACTTATCTGATTGTGACAGAAACTTCAGCTGCGCTTCAAGAGGGAATTCCATCACTTTCGCCGCTTTTAACTTCTGAAAGCACGCACTCTATTCCTTCCATTCACACGGCTAAATCTAGGAACAACGTCCATTATCTGAACATTTTATTGGCTTATAATTCATAAGGAGTACTTGAGATTCGTGACAAATGCAATTTAAATTATTTCGAATAGAAAAAAAATTCATTTATTGGCAATAAAGTAACTGAAATTTTCTAAATGAACCATTAAAATATTGAGACACAAACAAATATTACCAAAATATGCGTTCTTATTTTAAATCTATCGTATTCAAAGCTTATAGTAGCATTTTAAAATAAGGTTTTATCTCTCTCTCACACACAATTATATGCTAATCATAATACAAAAGGAAAGTTTAAGTACTTTTTTATGAAGAGTAGAATAAAATTAAAAAATTATTCGATAATTTTTTGGAGAATCTTTCAAATGTTTAAATATTTTTGAGAAGATATGCATCAGTATAAGGCTGTCTCTACGTATTGGCTTTGATATTTTAATTGTATTCATTCACTCCATTCATTTTCATATATATATATATATATATATATATATACATGTAATAGCTGATATTCATGTAATAGCTGATATATATACTGTAATAGCTGATAATTATAATTAAATTTCCATAATAACAATGCCTAAATGTTGTTGTTAACACTGCAGCAAAAAGAATGACAATAAAATATTCATGGTTAAATTCATTATTACTGTATAGATTAGATTTTCCATGACCCTATATAATTTTTAAAAATTTAAATTATATGAATGTGATAGTAAAAGAATAATAATATTTAAAGTAATGAAGAATGTTTTGTATTAATCATTTCATTTTATAAGTAAGCCTAGGAATAAAGGAATAGTACTCCAAATTTGTGATATCCAGCAAATTACAAATCCATTCTCAATTTCATTTATCAACTTTACCCGGCAATCCTTGAAATAAAAGCATGTAATATTCCAAGACAGCAGATCTTGAAGTATATCCAAGACAAGAGTATTTGTTGTTAGAGATATCATTTTTACGTGGACAGTAAATGAAATATTTCGAGAAACAATTTTTACTTTCAGATTTCATTTGAAAATATGTGAGGTTTTCTTCTTCCTCGTTTTCATGCATTTCAACCTCTGATCATAAGATAGGAATACAAAAGGCAGTTGAGCAAAAATCATGGTTCACTTTTAGGAAATGGGCAAAGAAGAAATCGATTTTATAGTAAAGAACCAGGATGGCTCATATTTTGGATTTTTGAATTCTGCGAGGCAAAATACTTTACATAATTTCTTTTTCCTTCCGAAGTTCTAGAAAAACAAAATAAGAAGCATGCCTTCTGAATCTGACCGAATAAAAAGTTGTAAAATTTCATTCTTTCAGTGAAAAAATATTCATTTTATTCGGCAACATTTCTTTTTATGGTTCGTTAGCTTTTAGGAGATGATTTTTTGAAGTTTTATGATAAAAGTACAACAGAAGTATTTATTTATAGTTTAAACAATGACTATTCATTGCATCATATTATTAGGCTCTGCTATTATCCTCCAGTTTTGTTTACGACAACCAGTGGTTGTGTCTTCAGTAGAATCTAGTATTCAGCTGTCTAACAATTGTGTTGCATATACTACTTTTTAATGAATCTTTGAGCATTCAGCCATAACTATGTACGTAAGATGTGTTCTTATAAGATGTACAGAGAGTGTGTCTATGAAGCTTAATCAATTTACTTATGGTAATGGCAAGTCAGTAACTATTCATCGTTAAGCTATATTTAATGACCGTATAAATAACTATACAGTCCGGTTTAAATATTCAATTTAGCTCTACATTTAAAAACGCATTTATGATTTCCTCTGCTTTCTTATATATTTGATATATTTTTATTGCTATTTTAATGAGAATGTGCTTACATACATTGATCTTAAGTTTCAATGAATTGTCTGAAAATTGAGTTTATATATTTGTATTTCCTCTCTTTAATATTAGTTAGGTAAATATTAGATAGCTGGAGACGTTTTTGATGCAAATAAGGGCTAAACTGGTAGCAATTATCGAATTGTGTTGAACACGAATTGCACATAAATACAATATTCTTTATTTGGATAAAGAAAGGAATTCAACTTTTTTGTAATAAAAAATATTTCTGTTAGCTGGAATAAAATGATTCAAATTAAACTCATTGCATTATTTATTTATATAATGTTAAACTCAGTTTGTAAATGAATTACATTTTGATTCTGTAAGCAAAACAAATCCATTCCTGACAATATTCCGGGGTATATAAGTTTAGAAAACCTCATTCATAACTGCAATAAAATTTTTTCTATTAGTTATTTTAGTGAAATTATATGTTTATATAGTGGTTTAATTACTTTTAGGCATTCAAAAATATTTAAGTAAGTTTAAGGGAAATGAAGAATAAAGTTCTTTCTCTTGGCTGAAAATCATCAATACTTATTTTTATACGCATACTTTTAAAGCCATATTGAAATGCATACAATTTTTACACAGAAACATTTTTAATTTTTACTTATGATTTGATACATTGTTTACTGTATAACAACTAAGCTCATTTTTTATAAAAACTTCTGAAATGGTATTTGCCAAAAAGTGAATGTTTTTTCTATAACATCTAAATTAAATCTTCTGTTATTCATTCACTTATTTATTAGAAATATATTTTACTTCATTCTTTAGTTCTTTAAATCTCAATAATAGGTATACATTAATAGTCATAAAAATAATAATATTTTTATAAGTTCTGAAGTATATATGTATAAGTGATATTACGAGAATTATTCAGTATATTCAGCGAACGCATTAAATTTATTTAATAAAGTACTATTTTCAATCATTAATCAAAGTTTCGATTTCATTAAATTTTCTTAAATGTAATTGCAAATAAATTTCGTTAATAAATATTTATAAAAAGAATTATAGATATTAAAATTTTCCTCTATTATAATTAATGCTGTTTTTTCAAATAGAAATGGTCTATGGGGAAAATTAAATTAACTTAACAAAAAGATTGGCACATTCACTGACAAAGTTTTATAATCGTTTCTACAAGGAGATAACCTTATTTATTATTTAGTTTTTCCGTATTATACGAGCTATTTATATTTAAATTGATATGAATTGATTTAGAAAAGCTTAGGGCTTTTTAAAGACGAATATATTTCACGAAATAAAGTATGTATTAAAATTATTTTATTCTAACTTTTCCATGAGGCTTTCGCTTTATTAAATTTATTTTAAAAATGCATATTTCATTGAAAATTCGTTTCCTTTTTCACTGCAAAACTGAATATTTGGAGGCGTTTTTCACTATTTGGTACTGTCGAATATTTATTTTAATGTTTTGAAGTAGTCTTATTTGCAAAACAACAGACTTACTTATATATATGTACAAATGAATCTAAGTTATTCAACTCTATTGGAATGTTAATCAACAAACTATAACTGAAACTACCTTTTAAATTCTACAGTTTTTTTAAGCGTGGTACGATGATATACATTTTTTATGTCAATTTAGCACGTGTATTATGAAGGAACTTTTAAAATTGTGTGAGTATGAGAAAGGGATAATATGAAATATAATATAAGATACATGCTGATTAAACATTATTTGAATATAAATTTTAATTTCTATCAAACATTTAATCAATGAATGAATTATACAAAGACATAATTACAATAGTAAATATAAATGAGTTTACGTCGTCCTATTAGTTTATAAAAGTAAAAAAAGATTTGGGATGTATTGTGTTTATATTATGCATGTTATTATTGTGTGTAGTGTGAAAGAGGTCGATATTTCATCGAGTTTCCTCAAATGTTTGCATTAAAACAATGAATAAAAATGAAAAAAAAATCCTTGTTAATGTGCAAACATCAATAAAAATGTATCCGCGAAGCGAAATATAAAATTTACTTTTTTCGTTTTCTGACTATCAATAAAAAATTAATATATTTATGAAAATGTTTTATTTAACTTCCAATATTATTTACTATATTTATAAGGAAGTGTCTATTCTATCATAATTGAGTTTTAGTTTATGTATACAATACTCATAGTTTGAGTCTTGTACCATAAACTTACTAAATCTGGACACTGAGAGTATAGCAAATTTAAAAATTAAAGTATTTCATTTTCACAAAGAATATTTGTAAAAGTTATAACTATGCTAAATCAATAAAATAAAGAAAATCTAAATTTAAAAATTTTATTTTCTTAACTTAAAATATGAATTTGTAAAACAAATGTAGAATTGTTAAGCGTTTAGTTTTATTAATAAAATGCATGATATCCCACATTTCAAAGCATATTGTGCAATGGAAAAGTTAACGCACCATTATATTTCATTTAAATAAAATCACAAAAAATTTTAACACTTTTAGCATTGATACTAGAAATTTAAATTTGTAATTTATAAGATAATTATCAGAAATTTGAAAAAAAAAAAATTGGAATTTATATGCTGCCCAAATTTATATGATATTAAAACTGTAAATAAGTATTTCAATCATACTTTCTAAATACTACACAATTTTTTAGTTTTAAGCATTATACTATTTTTTACAAATATTATAATCTTCGAAATTAATTTTTGAAGATATTGCAGGAATATGAATGAACAAGTGATAGGAAATTCCTTTTCCTAACTTGGATTACATTTAGCCAAAATAACTAAATTTGGAAAACTGAATCTTAAAGAACAAGATAAACAAAAGAATGATTTTAATTAATAATTTTTTTCATAATCAGATATAAAAAGTGCATTTCAATAAAAAATACCAGTGCAGGAAACTTAAAGGAAAATAATAGAAGAAAAATAAGTAAAAAATATTTGTATTTCTATACAGCAAAGCCCTACGGCGGGAAGATTCAATTGATCGAGAAAAATATATGCGTTATCATGACAAATGGTTAAATCTGAGTGGTGTATGTCTTCTGGTAAAAAAAGATGAAATTTTTCTGCTTTTATCTTTCGGCAAAATTCTGTACTTTAAAAGAATCTCCGAATGATATTTTTCTTAAAGAGTAAATATCAAAAATATTTGAGAATTTTATATATTATAATAGACATACTGTGGTCTATTGAAATATTATTAGTTGGATAACATTGCAAGATAATTTTAATAGATTTTTTATTATATTGTTTTGTCAAAAATTTGTTTTTGATTAAAATGATATAATCGTGCTTTAAATTGTGTTTTCATTTTTAAATTTTCTTTGGTTTCATTCTTGTTTTAGTAAAGCTTAACGAAAATATCAATTATTATTCACTTGAAAAACAACTAAAGATCAAATTAAAAAATCTATAAGACTGAGTTCCGTTATTGATATTTTATTATTTGAATTTTAATATATAAAATACCTAGAGAGATGCATTCTAAAGTTAAATAAATTCTTCAAAAATATTAGTGAGCACTAATACACACATTTGTTATAGATTATAAGAATATATATTAGATATTAATTTAATGCAGACCTCTTAAGAATTCTGGAATGAATTGTCTTTAGTAATAAAATCATATAGATACATAACTATTCATTAAATAAAATTTAAATGAAAAAAGGGTGAAACTTGATCACCTTGGTGATCTAAATTTTTCCGCTTTTAATAAATAATTGTAAATTCAGTCATATGTAAGAAAACTTTGAGAACCATTAAGGAATTATTAAGTTCTATAAATGTGAAAACTTTATTCAGCTGTATAATATTCCATTATCTAAATTTGAATTTTTATTTAATTTTCTTAAAAATTTTATTTAAATAAAATGAAATCTTAGAGCCCTATTCTATTTTATAATAAGAATATAGAAATTTTTTGTCAAAAATTTATTCATATATAGCAAAAATCAAATTCTGTACAATTACAGTTGCGCAAGTAACAAAACATGATTCAGGTCTCTTTTGTTTTTCATTCTTTTTTAATCTTTAATTTTTATATATTATTTTTTATAATAATTGATTTATAAAATTCTTGTATAATAAGAGCTACATAATAAAGTTCTGTTATCACTCTCCTTAATTTTTGATTTACTTTTATTGTGCATTATGACAGATGTTAATAAAATAACACACTAACTGTTTATTAGAATTATTAAAAAAGGCGCAAAATTATTTGCTGAAAAATATCAGTGAATAGATGAAGAAATTTTACACGATTTCACGCAATAACCTAATTTTATGAATTAATATAGTTATAAATATGTTCTTAAAAATCAACAAAACAGGAAAATAATTTAAAAGAAATTTAAAGAGAACATCCTATTTCAAGTATTTGATGTTAATTTTCTTAATTTATGAGTATTTAATTTATGAGTTTAAAGTATTTAAAGTTTTAGAATTTAAAGTATTTAATTTATGAGTTTGTAAGCCTGATTCTTGTCACTTGTATAGAATATTATTATGGCTTGGAACCACTTTAAAAAAATTTACGTTGCAATCGAATACCAAAAAATGACTAAAGACAGATAAATATATCATTTTATAATTTTTTAATCCTTAAATTCAAATAAACCAACCCTTAAATTTGTATGACATAAAATGAAACAGTTACTTAAGATATCTATATGGTACTGCAAAAGCATAGTATATATATTTGTATGATGTTTTGATGTTTTTAAATTTAAAGAAATGATGTGATATTATAACAAATATATTCATTGCAAATAAATTGAAAAAAACTTTTATACCATACAATAAAACAAAATTTGTTACTAAAAGTGTTAACAGCCTCTAATGCTCCCAAAAGTTTTAAAAGTTCAAAAAGAAAACATCAAAGATGGATACATTAAATTTTGATCAAAACTATAAACCAACTACATAATAATAGAGGTTTGTGTTTAAAAACATTACAAAACTGTTATAAATATGAAGCATCTGATAAAGGGAAAGGCTGTATAAAGAATAGATTAATTACAGAAAAACTTTGAATTTCATTTTTTCCACACAAAGAAGAAATAGACATATATTTATCACAATAATTTATTATGAATAATGATAATTATTTAAAATATAAATAAAAATTACCAAGTACTTGTTATCATCAAATATAAGGTCTTTTTTGTAATATTATTGAAAATAATGCTTAAAATTGGTCGTTAATATAAGTTATTAAATATTGATATTACATATAAATTTGTTATAACAAGCAAATATTAAAACGTGTAAAGTACATATATATATATATATATATATATATATATATATATATATACTATAAAAAATTATAAACTATAAAAATTAAAATATAATAAAAATCAAATCTCAGTGCTTGGAGAAAAAAGTAATTAATTGAAAGAAAGCAAATAGAGAAAAAAATTTTTGATAAGCAGAAAATAAAAAAAAAAAAACTCAATTTCAAGATTCAAAGCATCTTAGTTAATTTTGTTTAGTGCTGAATAATTAAATCTGAAATTCTTCGATAAAAATAATTATAATTTTCTGCAAAAAAATTTCGAAAAATGTCACATTCAAATTAGCCTGCGGCTCTTGATTAAAAGTATAGTGAAAGAAATCCGCAAGGACTGTCGCGTAAAAAATTTGTTGCTGGAAAAAAAAAAAAAAAAACTAAAATGCGTTATTTTTCTTAAAACAGAAAAGAAAATACATTTCTTGCTGTAGTGTGTGTGTGATGCAGTGTACATTACTAGCGATCACAGGCTGGACATAGCTGCTTTCTTAGATTAAACTGTAGTGAGACTGGAATTTGTTTTCATTCTGCTTTTCACACTGCAAGCTTAGCAATTCCCTTAGAGCTCACATAAAACAATATTGCTAGAAGTATCTACTTCAGTGAACCAAGAAGAATGTCCCCATATACTTTTACGATGTCTTTTCGACTCGGAATCATGTGCCCATTGAAAACGCTTCTCGAAGTTCTAGAATAGGTTGATGTACGTTGAGTTTCCTAAAAGTGCAGCATCGGTGAATAACTAGCTGCTGGGAAATCTTGATATTCGGTCATGCGCGTTCTAATGGTTACTGTTCTATAGCATCAGTTATAAAAACAAAATATCGCGAGTTTACAAAAAATATCTGTAATTCTTTTGATATTTTGTGAGATAACTATACAATTAAAATAAACTTGGATATAGCTTGGAAAACAACGTAACAGAACATTGTCTTCCGGAAACAAATTCTTAAGCGAATGAGAAATACAGCATATTGTTTCGATGCACTCAAAAATTCTATTTATTATAATTTGATCTTTTGTGATAATAATAATAATGAAACTTTTTTATCATTTGATTTAGTAAATATATGAAAGAAAATGAATAATATTTAGAGTAATATATATTTTCTTTTGTGTTGTTTTTGATAAAGAAGTTTTGTTACTTTGAAAAAAACATATATGTTTTTAAAAATTAGTCTACTAATAAGCAAATCTTTATGGCAAAAATGCAAAATTAAAGAAGTATAGAATTTATCTTATTAAAATTAAAGAAGTATAGTATTTAACTTATTAAAAAAGTATAATATTTAGCTACACCGAAATGAGCAGCCTCCATTTACTTAACGCCAATGGACCTGCAATTTCAGCTAAATGTTCCTGGATTTGAAGAACTCAGTTTTCCTGGACCCCGCAAGTTGATAAAAGATTCATATATAATCTGAATCGACCTTGTAAATAATCTATGTAATTATTCATAACTTGTGAATAAATATTTAATCTAGATTTAACAATTTCAGTGAGCCTGATTCCTATATTGGCTTAGCCTACCATTAGACTCAGTATTACCAATCTAAGTACGTCACAATAAGAAATTTGAAAATTAGCATTATGGCTCAAAAAATGTGATGTTATCATTAAAATTCTTGCGTTTCTCTCAGAATTTACATTTATTGATGAAAATTATATTTTACGAAAATTAAAGCATGTTTTTAATTTAAAAATATAAAATGGAATTAAATTTTTAGCATTGAAAGTACAGTTATTCCAAAAATGTTTGATATTATAAATTTTTTATTTTTAAAAAACGAAAAAAAAATTTGATGGAGATCTTCATTAAAAATACATCTAGAAATAAGAAAATGTAATATATTTAACAAATTTCAATTCAATGTTAACATTTTATCAAGAAGTTTTTATTTTATGTTGCTTTTTATTTTTTAGAAACAAGTTTAGTTACTAACAGTATGGCCATAATCAAGAAGAAAATTTGAAAAATCAGTTTTATCATTGAATTTCCCCAGTCTAAATATTCCATTTTTTAATGTCTCAAAATTTCTTTCTAAAATTCAGTTTGGGAGTAATAAACAAGATTTTGTTATATACTAAGCCCTAAAACAGTACCAAGATATAAAATAGAATTCAGTTACAAAAGTATTTCATCATCAATGAATTACTCGAGAAGTGTATTTAATGGGAAAAAATTCTGAAAGCTAAAATAAGATTTTTTTATGTGTATCACACTTTTTAAAAGGTTCCGTTAATGCTGATCTTAACTATTTTATAACATGCTTTGATTTTCATATAAGTTCTAGTTTTTTTTACCTTCCTTTTATATTGGCGACATTTCTCTTTTGCTTTCTTTATTAAGAAATCCTCTCTGTTAAGTGGCTTTCAGTTAGTTTTATCAATGCAGGATTTTTGGCTTCATAAAATATTAGAAATCATTTTTATTGTATTTTTTAACGCTTGAATATTGAAATAATTTTAAAAGGAAATATTAAAAGAGATTATGAAATTTTATATTAAAGGGGCACAGCTATGAAAATGCATATTTTTTATGGTTATATATCAATTTAATGAGATATTCTTAAAAAATATCATTATATGTTATTATTGCATCTTTGTTTGAAATATCTTTTATCTAGATAGCAAAATTTAAATATTTCTGTAAAAAGTAATAGTTTCTAACACACATACACACGTTAATGTAAAGCCAAGCGTTTCCTATGGGAAATTTCTTAATATTGGGTAAAATTTATTCCAAGGAAATCCAATTCAATCCATTCAGTGACATACATTAAATTTGATATAAAATATGAAAAACATGCACTAAATATTAAAAAATATGATATTAAATCTTTGAATTATTGAAATTCTAGAGAAGTAATATTCAATCACATAACATTTGCTTTCGTCATTCCTAATTATTAAAATTTCATAATTTCTTAGTAGCAAACCAGCACATTTTGAATTTATAATGATATTTCATATACTATTGAGCGCGATCGATTTTACTGAAATTGTGACAAAATTGTAACTTTGTCACTAATTACAAAATTGTAATTTTTCTCTAATTTTTTAATTAATTAGAGAATTTAATTAGAAGGGGAATATTTGTACAAATAGTTCCCAGTTCATTGGAACAAATAGATTAAATTAATGAGTATTATTATTTTTTGAATTGTTAAATTCATATTAACTTTTTTTTTACGTATTTGAAACATTATTTAAATTTCTCTTCATTTAAAGACTCTCAATATATAAGCAAAACTATATTTTTATTAAGTCAGAGAATCAAAAGAATGGTAATTCTGAAGCTTAGAAATTATTAAATTTCTAATTACGTAAAAATTTTAAGATCCATCTCCTTGTAGAAAATTATAAATAAGATAAAATGGATTGCTTATACACACCATTAATTTAATAATTAACACCACACAATAATAAAAAACAAAAATTGATTTTGTATAGATTAGTTACCATAAACTTTTAAATAATTTGAGCAAAAATTGCCGAAGAAATTGTGGAAACATAGTAGACGATGCTAAATAGAGTTTTGAAACAGCTTGAATTTTTTTAATTTTATTTGTTAATATTAGAGAATTTCTTAAATAATGCATAATTTGTAACACCTCCTTTATTTATTTTATATCAAGTTTATGGAGTGGAAATTTTCCTTAAGTATGAAGACATTAGAAATTACATAAGTTTTGAACACAGGAATTATTTAGGTAATAATGAAGCTATTCGATATTTTTTTCAATAACCTATATATGTTATTCGAGATAATGATAAAAAGAAAAGAAGATTTTGTACTTTTCTTGCACATTCTTCTTAATTTAATTAAATTGCTTATTTTTGTTTACTGGTTGCTTTTTAATTTATTTAAATTTATCTTAACTATCTTAAAAATTATTCAAAATTAAAATGTTGAACACATTTTAATGTCGAATAATTCATAAAATAATGAATATTAATTTAAATTGGTAACACTAATAGTTAGATATAGTGTCTCTTGACAATATGTCCGGTCAAATTGAACAGGTTTAACCATGTCACTTGTCCAATTTGACTTTCACATGTGCGCGGTTTGTCTCACAGACAATATTAAGATGGTTGTCAATTTTGCGTCAAGTGCAGGTAAATATGTCAGCATACACAAATGTTATTGCGGATGAAATTCTTCACTTAAAGTCATCAACATTTGACACTTTGTTCCTGTTAACGGTGTTCGTTATTAATTTCCAAAAACAGAGTCATTTGACGTTATATTAGTTTGGGGAAAAAGTAATCCATTATTTTTTCGGTAGACGTCTGTAGTGATCGATATCTCGTGAGGTATCTATCAAACAATTTCAGATTTATGCTCGTTGGAAAGGTGACATTTGACACTGAAATATCCTTTTGCGGTTTTTTGTTTGATTAATTCAGTTACGAGTACAAGGTTTTAAAAATGGAAGACAACAAACAGAAAACTCGATACATTTTCGTTTTTCTCTTGTAACGGTGAAAAATATAGTCGGGTGGCTAAAATTGTGAAAGGTGTTTATCGTCCTATATAAGACTGTAACAACCAGTTGCGTACAATTTTTGTTCCGTCGATTCCGTTCGGGTATTTTTGATGTTAGAGATGCACCTCATGTGGATACATCATCGTCGAAAATGTCTATAAAATATCAAAAATGATCGAAGTTAACCGCATGTCAGCAGTCGTAACGCGCAAGACCTAAAAATCTACATGAAAGCTGTTTTAAACTTTTTTACAAAGTGAATTCGAAAGATGTTACATAAAGTTCACGTAAAAATAATGGATTTCTTTTTCCCCAACCTAATATAAGGCAACTTTGTGGAGCAAAGTAATTGGATCCTCTAAGCCAATCTAACTTTCTGGAAAATGGTTATTCAAGGAACTCTATTTTCCAGTAACTCAATGAAGTGGTGCATCATCTTGTTGTAAAAAGATATAAGCCTGAAGCCCTTTGAGTTGGGGCAATTCTAAAATTTTCTAACATTTCTAAGTAAATGACAAATGTGAGTGTATACTCAGAGGAAAAAAAGCCCTTCATAGCATTATGTGATAAAGAAATTCAGCTTCATTCTCTATCCTCTTTTAACATGTCTATTGCAAAGTATGAACTCTCTGCTCTACTTTTGTGCCTAACAACTTTGTAACTTAATCTTTTCCGATGGTTCTTGTGTACAATCGCAATTGAGATATTCAATAGCCTTGCCTCTAATATCACAGAGATTCTAGAACTGTGTTCTTAATACACTTGAAATCAACATCACTTTTACAGAGACATCCAGGACTCGTCTTATTTAAGATGATTCCAGTTTCTAGAAATTTTGCTTTTTTCTTCAAGATACTGTTTCTCGATGGAGTATTTTTCTGGCATACTTTTCTGTAATTTTTTCTTTGTACTATTGATTCCATTTCAATGAGCCACCATAAAATATATGCTTTCTCTTGTGATGTTGTCATTCTTTTTAACTTCTGATCAAATAAAGCATTACATAAAACAAAATGTCAAACGAACACATCTAAAGTAAAGTAAACATTGTAATGTAAATTTCAAACAACTTTGTCAAAATAGTTAATTTTAAAAAAAAGTGGTAAAAATATTAATAACATGATGTTTCTCAAGTTTGTCTTTATTTATTATTTTGGGAAATACTAAGCATCAAAATGCGCAAAATATTTTATTAACAGCAAGTATATTCCTTCTGTATAACAAATACAATAGTAATTTATTACTAAACGGGTAATATATGATGAAATACTTAGTCTAAAAAATATTTTAAATTATAGATTTATAAATGTGTATGTATAATATTAAATTTGCATTAAATTAAAGTTTCAGAATCAGTACTTTGTTTTATATAACTTATTTATTACAAAACTAAGTTTAAAAACGTTCCCTCATTTTATCTAGACATTGATGCTTTTGCATACTTCCATATTTTAGCCTTGTAAATGCTGCCCTAGGAGTCAACGAATCCCAAGTTATTGAATCAAGTATCAGCAAATTGCTAAGGGATTTTCTGAACATTGACTAACCCCTCATCATCTTTCATATAAAGTATATGAAAAAGTACACAAAAAGACTTTGAACCATAGGGAAATTCACATTGATACTAAAAAAGGACATTTAAAACTCTTTTTTTTTAATAAAATATTTTTTGAAAAGTATTTTTTCTTTGAATTTCTTGCCTCTCAACTACGTGTTAGTTTCGCCATTATGTTATAAATTACTCACAGAAGCACACACACAAGCCATGTGGCCTGATTGGTTAGAACATCATTCACATTTCTAAAGGTAGTGATTTTAAATCCCGACTTATCCGAATATCTCCAGTGTTCACCATAACGGCTGATGCTCGTAAATAGGTTGTGATGTGATCGCAATGTTTTCCAAGTGAAACGATATCTCTGGAAGTTTCCGGTCAAGTATTCGGGAGTCTTCTGTTGAATAGCTACCTCCTAATTATGAAATTAATTAAATTTCATAATTAGAATGTAGTTAGTTCATAATAAGCATCCACCCGATTGCTCCCTTCTAAATGGTATAGCACAACTACGGACTAGTAGCATAACTATAGACATCTACAGGAAAGTATGCCAGAACAAAATTCACACACCATTTTTCATTTATCTTTGCAAGAAATGTAATATTGAAAAAATCATAATTGTATTATCATTCCAAATTCTAACATACTAATTTTATTATTTTTTAAGTCATTTAATATTAGATTTAATTAAATTAATTAAATGATAAAAAGAATTCCATTATATAATTCCTTTATTTTTCATTTAAAATAAAGGAATTATATGAATAGAAATAAATAACCAATAGAAATAAAACAATTTGTCATTAATATTTCAATTGGTCACAGACTTTTGAAACAAATTATACCGTGTTCCATCTCGCTTATTTATAATTACAATTGACAAAAATTTTTTGAATTGAACTAACCACTGAAACTATATGAGAATATAATCATGTAATTTATTAAGTCCTTTGATATGACATCAGGATCTTCCTTAGAATGATGACCATGTCTTAAGAGATTACACAATAATGATGATGAATAATCATTCTCAAGTATAGCGGAGCTATATCAAATTCATGGATTTGTTCACCCTAACAGTCTTTATCCTAGCAGGATCTTTATAATAACCCATAGCTACGGGTTATCATAAAGATCCTGCTATGATAAAGCTAGATATGATAAAATAATGACAGAAGAAACCTGTTTCATAGAGCACTTGCAACAGTCCTTTTAGTATTTTTAACCCACGGAGAAAGTCATAGAACGAAGGTGCCCCCTGAGAAAGCGAGTAATAATTATTAATCCCTATGACAATAAGAAAGATTCAAAGAGCTTCCCTGTTGACAATATGTGAATGAGGGATTAACCAAGTTGTAATAGGCAATAACCACTTCAACAAGATAAAGAACCAATGTGCATGCTTATTTCTTGAATATGCGTATTAATATGGTAATTAGTTCATTGCTTTGAAGAACTTTCAAAACTGAAATATTTCCCTTCAGATTCACTTATGAAAAGTTCATCAAAGTTTGAAAGAGATATTTTTCTTAATTCTCTTATAACAGCATGAAGTATTTTTTTGCTTAATGTCATTATAATGAAAAGTTTGAAGTTATATTTGAGTTGTTTCTTTGCACATGATTTCTTTTTATTTATTTTGTTTGTAACAGTATGTGATATAATTAAATATAATGGAATATTTTTGTTTTTCCAAGAAAAATCTTAACAAGTGAGTATTTGCTTCAAATTTAGAAATTTCCTGAGACGATAATGAAATCTTGGACAAATAATTTTTAAAAGAATGAAAGAGAAAGGATTTATTGTTAAATTTAGGTATGATATGAGAGGAAAAGTTTTTGTTAAAATTACCAAATAAAATTAAAACGTAGCTCTCTGATACTTAATAACTGAGCAGGTCTGACATCTACCAGATGTCTGATTTGGCTGATAGACTTCCAAAATACTGAAAAATAGATTGCAACACGTAAAAACATTTATTCAAGAACGGCACAAGTTACATGTAGAGATTTTTAACCATCAACTGAAACAAATGGCGAACATAAATAGCAACTCGCGGCAACTCCCTCTTCCTCTGATTGGTTGGAGAGGTGATGCCATTCGCAACATCCTCCCCCCTTTTTGAGGAGCTGGATAGCTACTCAAAAACAATCACTTAAAGTCATCAAGTTCAATCTGTTGAGTTTCTTGATGGCACGACCATATCTGGAAACTTGAGGCTAGGTATCCTCCACAGAATCTGGATTAAAAGAGTCCACAGACGATTCAGTCAGTGGAACGTCTTTGAACGGTAAAACTGTCCAGTCATTTCCACTTACCTCAAGCGGAAAGACGCGTTGTATTGGTCGAATTAGATTACAGGACTGAGTCTTTAACTTAACAGTTCTTACCAGTCCATCCTTTCCTGGAATTGTTTCTATAACACGAGCTAAAGGCCACTGAAGACATTTTTTGACATCGTCCCCAATCAGAACGATATCCCCTGGATAAATGTTTGACGACTGAGGATTTTCCTTTTGTCGTTGAATCAACTGACCCAGATACTCGTTCCTAAATCTTCGTCGCAACTCTTCGATCACTTTGGCTCAAAATCGCAGCCTCTTATGGTAATGATTAGTATCTCTCACATCTAAATCTCACAATTAGACACAATTAGACACAATTGCAAATAAGACACAATTGCTAGGTAGCATGATTGGTGACAGAAACTGAGGAGTATCTATACGTTCGGTAATTCGAGTTTTCACACGAATGACATTATTTCCATCTCTGAACACACACAGGTTAGGTACAGACTTCTCGTCCGGAAAACTTTGAGCTTGCACACATTTAATTAGTCGGATCTCAGCACTCTCTATCTCCTCTAATGTTAATTTTTTTCTCTTTCGATCCATGATGTTAGTTCTAGCATTATTAACAAATCTGAGAGCCCAGGCTACTAATCTTAACATTGAGTGAAATTTGGAAAATTTCTTAGCGTACCACGGTATCTCCTCTTCTGATAAACTTAAATTACATAGCCTAACTCTCTTTTTTTCTGAAGAAATTTCAGATTTAAGTGCTTGTTGCACCGAATGTGCCAACCTGGCACCAATACAACATGCCATAAGTTCTAATCTAGGGACAGTTACCAGCTTTAAAGGACTAACTCTCGCTTTTGCCCTAACCAGTACAGTTTTTACACCTTCGGATGTATCGGTTCTAAGGAATATGCAAGCTGCATATGCCTCTTTGCAGGCATCAACAAAAACGTGCATTTGAGTAGTATCGTTAATTTCAAAATAGCGAGGAATTTCTATATTTTCAAGTTTAGCTATTTAACCACACCACTTTAGAAAGGGTTTCGCAATGTCATAGGGCAAAGGAGAATCCCAGGATAATTTTAATTTCCAAGTATTCTGCAACAGTATTTTAGGTGGCAGAGTAGCAGATTACAAAATTCCAATTGGGTCAAATATTTTCTGAATAGTTGCCAAAATAAATCTTTTCGTTATATTGCTATCAGTTTTCAAATCTATTGGGCTAACATTGCATTTTAGAACATCTTTATCCAAATCCCATAAAATTCCCAAAACTTTCGTTATACCTGTACTCTTAGATGTATACTTACATTCGGAATTGCTTTCCCAATTTCGCAGATTGAAACAACCCCGAGACAGAATTTCTCTACTTTTTAAAATGAATTCTTCTAGTTGACTGACACTGTTCACTCCCGTTAACGCATTGTCAACATAAAACGAGTGTCTTAATTTATCCGCTATTTCCGATTCTTCTGCGGGTACATGTTCGAGTAAGTGTGAAAGTACCGCAGCTAACAAGAAAAGACTCGATGACACACCAAATACCACTCGACAATGCCGATACACAATTTGTTCGTTTTCAGTGGGGTAAAAAAATCTCAAAAAATCTCTGTGCTCAGGCGTAATTCCCAACTGAAGGAAAGCCTTTTCTATATCGGCAGATACACCGATCGGAAAACTTCTAAACCTGTCGATTACATCCGGTATCTGTTCAATTAAATTTGGACCTTTATATAATAAATCATTAAGTGAACTCTTTCTCGACTCACAAGCCGACGCGTCAAAAACTGGCCTTATTTTAGTAGTATCGCTGTCGGGTTTGACAACCAGTCGATGTGGCAAAAAATGGGAAGTTTCATTTTCATCTGTTTTAAAAGGTAAACAAAGCTCATATCTACCGTTCGGCAAAATTTTCATACTATTCTTAAATTCTTTAATTACTTTTAAATGCGCATCATTTTTAGTTAGCCTTTGAATTGGGTCAAGAATTCCAATACTCTCTAGACTGCACAACTCACGGATAGACGATTCTCTAACATATAAAGAAATAATAGTCAAAACGTTGTCATCATTTTTACAACTGTCGTTAGAAACTTCCAGTTTCCCCGTTAAAATGCATCCTAAGCGCGTTTTCAACAAAAACAAACCTGAGTACAATTCAATAGATTGACCTAAAAACAACCCTCCTGCAACATCAGCTCCCAGCAATAAACCAATCTCGCAGTCGTTATTTGTAAGATCTGACAAATTTATACCTTGTTTATTCAGCTCCCTGACTACTAAAGGTTTACTAACTTTTGGCACTGTGCCACATATCTTTTCCTCTGCGAAGGCGTTAACGCGTAGGCTATATGAGTCATCGAGAGATGTTACCAGCAGTTCGTGAACATCATAAATTCGACTCTTAGTTTCCCTCCCCCCAAATAGCATGTGCTGCATTTTTATCTTGTTATTTGATTTAATGCCCAATTTCTCGACCACATTTTTAGCAATATAAGAGTACTGAGATCCGCTATCTATCAAAGCTCTGAGTGTTATCGTTCAGTCGTTAGCACACACTTTAACAGCTAAAGTCATCAGAAATACGTTATTTTTACTACAACTATTAGACATTGAATTGGCTTCAATAACAGCAGACTTATTTTTAACATCATCTTTAGATGATCACACATTAAGTAATGGTGCGGTTTCGCACAATATAAACACGAGTTCTTCGCTCTGCAGAATTTAGAAAAATGCGAGATAGATAAACAATTAAAACAGGCACGATTTTTCAGTATGCACTTTTTCTTCTCCTCTAGAGACATATTTCTAGCTTCTAAACAGTCCTTGGAAGGATGTTTTTTATTGCAAAAGATGCATAGTAAATGTTGCTTACCTGTGAAATTCTTATTATGCGTGCTTACCAATGACGCAGCGGTAGGGTAGCTTTCAAACTTGTTTACAGATTCTCTTTTATGTTGATTAGAAGGAGGGGAAAAGCCACTTCGCGCTAATTCAACCATTTCCTCACCTTTCACCTCTTGTTTTAGAAAAAGCATCAACTTCTTTAATGAACGGTTTTCAACATCAGATTCTTGCATATTTCGACTTCGTTCCCAGGCTAACAACACTTCTTCTGGGAGACAGGACTCCACTAAAGGGCTTAAAAAATCACCGTATTTTTCTTGCGTGCGTCCTAGGCTCTCGAGAGCTCGTATCTTTGCTTCCAGCTCATCATACAAACTTGGTAGGTCTGTTTTCGAGCGTCGGGTAGCCGCGTTCTTCATGACCATAGCTAAGAGGTCTCTAACATAGATTTGCACCATCAAATCCTCACGGCCGAATCTCTCTTGAAGCTGACAGATCGCCTTCGGATAATTCTTTGCAGTAGCCGGGAAACTCTCAACTACGCGCGCCGCTCTCGACTTTGGCACAAAGGATTGCAGGAGATATTGCATTTTATCCTCATTAGGAATACTTGCATCGTCGTGGATTTTCCGAAATTGACTCCAAAATGCTAGGTAATCCTTAGCGTCTCCATTGAACTTCTTAAGTTCTATCTGTGGGAGCTTAAATTTTCTCTTCTCAGGAACTTCTAACGTAGGCGATTCTTTCAAAAACGCTTGCTCAATTTCCACACAAAGCTGATAATATCTGTCTCTGTATTTTTCAGCGGCCAAAAAATCTTCTTCATACGCCACTTCGGCGTTTTCATCTTTCAACATAAGGTCGGAAATTTCCGCTTGGGATTTGTCCAAATTGTCGCCAATTTGCGACTTCAACACTGACAGTTGCTTTACATCAGGAGCTTCCTTCGAAAGTTCATCTTCAACTGCCTTTGCACAAACCGTAAATGACTTACGCAGTGATTTTCGTTGTGTTTTTAACTGCGTCATATCCATTTTCAGCACAAACTATTCACTAGCAACCAAATCGTGACCCACGTTGGGCGCCAAAAATGTTAAAACTACCAAATAAAATTAAAACGTAGCTCTCTGATACTTAATAACTGAGCAGGGCTGACATCTACCAGATGTCTGATTTGGCTGATAGACTTCCAAAATACTGAAAAATAGATTGCAACATGTAAAAACATTTATACAAGAACGGCACAAGTAAAATTGGTAAAAATTCTTTTGATTATTCTAATTATAATGATCTATTAAAACTGATTAGAAACGAGCTTGTTGAGAAACTGATTTGAAACGAGGTTCAATATTATTTCAAACAGGAATATTTTAATTATTATTTCTCCTATATTACATTTTGAAATATTTGAAGATTGTCAACTCTTTCCTCATCGATGCTCTTATTTCATTAGAGTAAACTCCCTTTGAACTTCAAATAATTTTAAGAGGGAGACAATTGCTAAATTTTAAACGATAGTCGTCTCCCTACTTAAATAAATTCATTACAAATATAATGTATTCAATAAAAAATTTAATGCACTTGATTTCATCACATGAAATATTTTATTAATTCTTTAGACTATAAACGTATCTGTGTCATAATATATATATATATATATATATATATATATATACTTGAATACAGTAACATCTTTTAGTGAGTTTAACTTTTGATATTCATATTTAGTCGTATTTTGACAGAAGAAAGGATTGTTAAAATTTTTAAGTACAAATGCTTTGGGATGGATTTACCATGCCTTATATTAGGACATATTTTCAAAGCCAAAATTATTAGTTGCGAATTCAACCATTATTGAATAATGGATGAAGTATATTAGACTTTTGATTTTTTCGTGCATGTATTGGTTGGGTGCTTGGAAATTTTCCTACTTCCCCTCTTTCTACTCGTAAGTATGTTCTACTGTCATTAATAAGTCCAGTCAAATTTTGCCATGAAGATTTAAAATGAGTTACAATGGCTTATGGTATCTACTTGGTTCAAAGCAAAGAATTCAATATTAGTATTCTGTCTCTTCTTAAGTATATTCAGTATACAATATACATAATCCATATAACAAAAACATTTTAAGAAAATTTGCACGTAATTTAAACAAGTGAAATAATTTATAAACTTATATAAGAAACTTTCTGAGACAGAAAATTTACTTAAATTCTAATCTCATCATCTATTTATTTTTTTTATTTTACATCACCTTTAAGTTCATTTAATCAAAATTATTTGAACTTTATTGGATTAAATATATATTCATTTATTTTTATCCTATAGATTATCTTTTTTTAACTATAAATAGTCTTAGTTAAAATGATCCTTCAAAAAATCACGGAAGGTTTGCAGGAAAAATATTTACATGTGATTAATAAAAACTCAATTTTTTTTGCTTTTAGTATATTTGAGTTATTTACAGAAAAAAAAAACAATTCAAACATACTAGAAGTATTCAAATGTATTAAAATATCTGTAAGAAAATAACCAAGAGGAAATAAAACTAATATCAAGAAAATAATTAGCTTAAATAAAAAAAGAAAAAAAAAATGAACCAAGCAATTTTAGAATAGACGAAATGTTGTTGGAGATATTTATATATCTTACAATTGAAAATTATATGAATAACCTATTTGTTTTTGTTCCTCCTATTGCTTAGAATATATATGAAGCATTATTTTGAAGCAGCCTTCTGGGTCAAAATGATGATAATATAAGTACACAGAATATATATATTCTATGTCGTTATGATATCTTTATACTTAAAAATATTCCTCTGTTCAGAAACATTTCTCTTCAATGAGGCTAAGTTCTATATAAAAATAATACGGCCTTCTCCAACAGCGAAATGATGAGAATTTTCAACTGCTTGTTTATGCAAATGGTAATTACTTCTCTGTATGGAGGCAGTTATGAAAACAAAGGATTGAGAGATTCACTTGTAAGCGTTTCTGCTCTTTGTTTACAGGAGAAGCATTTATAGTTACTTAAAATACCTGACATAAATGGAGTGTCATCCGAGGGAGAAAATTGAAGCTGCTCTGAAATTGCAGCTTTACCTCCAGTATGTGAGCGGTTTCTATTTATTTTAATTTCGCAATGGATAAGCAGGACACGGAGGAGAAAGTTTCCATCCCTGCTGGGTGAAGATATAACGAAAAATGGATTAGTTTGTGCTAAGTGGTAAGAGCTTGTTACATCTTTGCGAGATTCAAAAATGGTAGCTTTGGAAAATAAGCGAAAATTGAAGATGAATTTATCATTTGGAAAATATAGCATTCTATATTATGAAATGTGTTATTATGGATGAGTTTCAATCTCAAATAAAAGAAATAGTAATCTTCGCAAGCGTTTAAGATTTAAAACTTTTTTCCAAATATTTTATTTTCTAAATTTTTATTCTTAGTTTTTGAAGAGTAATGAAACAAAATATTAATTTATATAATTACATTTTATACAAACTTAAATATAAATTCTTATTTTTATGTTATTAGCAGAGAAATTATTAAAAATCTTAAAAAAACTTAACTCAGTGGCATTTCAGCTTCTTTGTGGGCTAAGACTTACATGTGTTCAAACTTGTTTTCTTGATCGAGGGACTTTGGGTACGAAGCATATATCCAGGTTAGGTGGTCAATTCAACGAAAATACACAGATATTTAGTTCCCAAGCTTGCTTGGTACTCAGTTTTATTGACCCAAAGAATATATGAAATGCTAAGATGTACCTTTCAGCTCGTGAATCAAACCTACGACCTGTGGCTTAAAAACACGAAAAGTTACTACTACCATTTTGCTATCAAAGATCTTGGTTGGTTTAAGTATCCAGCTATATAAAAATCCTTTCATTTAACCTAAAATGTTATTAGTTATAACTTTCTGAATGTATGATCTTTGCAGCATTCTATTGATATCATTTTACATAAGATTTAGGGGATCTACTTTAATACTTCAATAACGACATATTTACTAAGAATTTTTTTCCAAAGAGAGCTATGCACATAGATTTTGGCAATTCTACTTTTATATTCTTGTTTGTTTTCCTTAAAATAAAAGTCAAATTACATCTATTTTTCTTCTGTACATCCGTAAAATTAAAAAAAAAATCTAAAGAACTATAAAAAAAAATGTTATTTTACATCACCAAATGTGAAATTTCACGTATAGATTAGCTAAAAATGAATTAAATAAGCTTTAGAATAATTTAAAGCTCGTTTTAGTAACGAAGTTAAACATTAAATATGCTAAAAGGTTGTTCAGTAGTCGGAATTGTAATTTCTACAAGGGTCCTACAGATAATTGTCCCTACTGCCCTGAAATAAATTCAGCATTATGTGGAGAATGAAATAATGTGAATTATTCACAATTTTATTCTGCGTTTTCTGTCTTTTGTAAATAAATAATTTTTAACTCCATAATAGTTTTTGTTTTGAATTCTACATGTGTGAATTCTACTGTTTCATTGAGCTGTGATTAAATCAGACACTTGAATTAAAGCAAATGCTATATCAAATAGTTTAAATTACAAATTGATGACTTATCGTTTTATGTAATTTTTGATATTGCATAAGATAAAGTTTCTTAATAGTATATAATTTTGAATATATATTTCGAAATATATATTCAAAGCATAATTTTGAATATATATTTCGATATATGATAAAATTTATTTAAAGCATAGTATATATTTGCTCTCCTTTGAGTAGTACTTCAAAAATTTGATTAAAAAAGGGGGATATGCAGTTAATATTAATATGAATATTTCATTTAATTATTTCGTGAAAGCCTTTTCTACTTGCACTGTTGATTGTTACAAAGAAAATAATATTCATTAAAATACAAATATTATGCGAGGTAAGTGTTTCAATAGAAATTCATCATTTCTTTGTCTAATCTGTAAAGGTCATGTTTCTATTTTTTAATGAAAATAATATTTATGTAAATATTGTGTTTTATTAGTTTTATTCAAATATATTATTAAATATAATATTTATTTTCTAATAGATATATAACACATATATTTATTTTTTTTAGGTAATATTAGATATGCGTATATATTTTAATAATATGCAAACGAAAACAATCATGAAAATTAAAAATGACCATGAAACAATACTAAGTATTCAAACATTTTGCCGAAATATTATGATTAATTTATTTAGATATATTTTATTTACATAACGAAACCAAGCATGTAATTAGTTGATTTAATGTATCGAATTTATCATTTTAATCGAAAGTAATTTGAAGAAATCATAGTATTAATCATTGCGGTAACAGTAAAAAAACACATTTCATTGAATATCTAACATTTTATGCTAATTATGCAATTTCAATAACATTTGAAACACATAATAAATTTTGAAAAATCAAGTATGTCATGTCGCTTTTGTGTCAAATGCTCCAAAAAAAAATGCATCGGTATTTATGCATTAAAAACAATTAATGTAAAGAACTTTCATTTCTACAAGGCAATTAGCATCGCAGGTCATAATCCCCTAATTGTTCGATTCAAGATGGTCGCTAGGGCACCATTTGTAACACTCGACTGAACAAGTTAATTAACGTGATTAAACTAGTACTAGATTAACTATATTACTGAAGAACCTTAATTGGAATGTTATTACAGCAAAAAATCATTAATTGTTCAATGAATAAAGGATATTACATACTAAATTCTTTTAAAACCCTATGTATTTAGGATAAATCTGACAATATTTAAAATGAAATGAATACCCTTTACTTAAGAATGTGTTCATTCTGACAGAACTTTGGCATTTCATCTGAGCCACAAGAAATTGTCTTTAAATATAGCCCCTTTACTATTATATAATGGCTTTTCTTACATTCATACCTAAATAAATTACTGTATCATATTCTTCTGAAAAATTTAATTACTTTGAAAATCATAATTTCTTTAAAAATAGGAATTTTGAAGGCTGCTCTTTTATTCTTATAAAGAGAAACCTCTTTTATAACTTCATTCAGAAAATAAATATTTTATCAGGTCTTATTTTTTTCTCTAAAATGAACATAAAAAATTTCATTAAAAATTTGAATAAATTATTAGGAAATAAAAATTATAATAAATAACTCCAGCATAAAAATGAGAAAAAATGCGGATCAATATGGGCTATTATCGACAATTAAAAATTCCATAGCCCTATGCTAAAATAGATATTTACAAATTTTATGAAATGAAATACATAATTTTAACATTTTGCAACTTTACTTTTTGTATTATTTTTTTCAGTTAAATGTTGAAATTTTCAGAAAACAATGATATTCACGTAAGTGTTTTGTTAATCCATATTTTATATCATTATTTCTGACATGTTTTAAAAAAACAATTTGAATAAAAAAAGAATTGTGTTTTTAACAATTGACTTTTCAAGACATATATACATACATAACGATGTGGAGAAGCCATGAACTTTACCAACTGGTTAACAAGTTTAAACTTCTCCATCATCAGTAGAGGGACCCTAATACGAATGACTTTATTTGAAATAAAATTAAGGTGATAATGGTGAATCTTACTTTTCAAGACATTTGAGAATTCTTTGATTCTATCAGAAGTTCATAAAGTACCTGGCATGTATTGTAAATAAAATTCTGAATGAACTATCAATTTCTTCTAAATATTTATTAAGGGTGTATATACTTTTTAAATGTTTATTGTTTATCACTTTCTTTTCACACTTTTATTATTTTGACTTTAAAGTAAAATTAAAAATGTTATTAAATGTGTCATTTGAGACTTTGTTAAACAGTTGATAAAGATTATATTTAATAACTACTGTCTTTGTTAAATACATGATATGCAATTCTTTCTCATAAAACAATAATTTTGTTTTTCAGATATTCACTGTATTATATATATTAATATCAAATATTACTATATTCATCTGAAAAAAAAGTTATAGATGAACATGTAATGAAATACTTATCTGTAATTATTTCAGATAGAATATAAAACAGTTTTTTTTTTTTTTTTTTTTTTTTTTTTTTTTAAAAAATTGGGGGCATTTTTTTTTTTTTTTTTTTTTTTTTTTTATTTCAAAAAAGAAATTTAAAGGAATATACTGATATTTATATTTATTAAATATATATAGACATTCTCTTTTCATCCTTAATCTATACAAATATGGTATAAATAGAAATTCAGAATATTTACACTGTATACAATGTTATATTTACAATGCTCTTTACTTTTAGTGAAAT
Source organism: Latrodectus geometricus (assembly GCA_026290005.1). Taxonomy (NCBI): domain Eukaryota; kingdom Metazoa; phylum Arthropoda; class Arachnida; order Araneae; family Theridiidae; genus Latrodectus; species Latrodectus geometricus. The sequence goes on along the minus strand of JAPDSC010156941.1, from coordinate 163,010 downwards.
AATATTTAGTTTTTTTTAATTTTAATGATAGCTAAAAGTTTATTGCATTAAAGTTTTGAGCGAAAAGTTGATTTCATTAAATTAAGTAAATCTACTACATATAGTAAGAATGATTAAAAATGTATTTATATAGAAGATTTATTATTTAATGAAAAATTTTAAAATTTGTATTATAAAATGAAGGGGCCTCGTGTAATCATATTTAGTAAGAAATATATTAATATTTATATCCCTTCAATTAATCAAAGGAATTTATTCCTTTCCAGTCAAATAAAGTGCAACTCCAAATTGAAAATTATATAAAGTAAATTACTTATTATTTTTAATTATAAAACATTATTTGTAATTGTGTTATTATATAAATAGTGTAATATTTACATTAGTTATATATAATAACACAAATATTAAGTACATTGTGTAAATTGTTATTAATTTAGGAAGCAGGAGTGCTAATATGGCAAATGTCGCTGCAAATATTCTTTCTGAACCTCAAGTATCGGAAACACTGTAGTAGGTCTCCATTTCTACACGGCAATTAGCATCGCGAGTATATTTCGTAACTATTCCAATCCAGATGAAGTCTAGGACATCGTTTGAAACACTCGACGGAACAAATTAATCAACTCGACTGTACTAACTACTCTCCGAGGCTCTTAAGTGTTGTACTATAACATCTAGTACTGCTTAGCTGTCACACAGTAATGGATATTAGGTTGATGAATTATTCTAAAATAATACCTTATGCGAAGCATTTATATTTAATTCGCCAAAGCTCTCGATTCATAAGCTAGCTGCCATGAGAAGAGCTTTAAATGTGGCTACCTGTACTTCAATGAATTTTATTACTTTCTCCTCTAAATGATTTGTTATGTAGCGACCTTTTTAAAAGTTTTATTCCCTTAAAAGGGATAAGTTAGAAAGAATATTTAAGACTTTTAGGGACAGATAAGGTGCTTTTATCAAGGTGAGTTAATTTACTTTCAGGCTTCTTGTGAAAGAATTTCGAAGTTCCTCCAAATTTTCTGCTAAAATGTTTGAGGAAGGAGATAATGACTTTAGAAGTTCGGGAAACGTAATTAGTAGGTAAGATTTTTGTTACGAGAAGCAAGAATTTCTCCTTAGAATCCATCCTTAATATTGGCTTTTCAAATTATTAGTTAATGCACTTATAGTTTTCGCTTCATCAAAAGATTAATTGATTTGATTAATACTTTAATTCATAAGCCTTTTATTTATTTTTTAATTTTAATTAAAATTAAATATATCAAATAGCTCATATACCTATTTTAATAAAAATAAAGATTTTACAACATTATGAAATTACTGTAAAATGTTATGTGGTTAGAATCACTTAATTATTACATATTGAATTAAATGACATACAGATATTAATTAAGTTTGTTAACTTTATATATTTATGTAAAAAATTGTGTTTTAACTTTGTGTTATTTGAATGCATCTAAAAACATTTACTTAAAAGATTTAGAGTATTTAGTTAAAATAATAACGCTCTTTACTTGTACTATTATTTATAAAAATAAAGAATGAAAATTTAAAATCCTTCAAATGAAATACCTAAGTCTCAAGATCATATAATTTAAATAACTTCGTCAATATTAGGATTTTCATTGTATTATAACGTGTACATGAAATAATTATTAAAAGTGTATAAATAATTTTGTTTACTTACACTTAAATATGAAACATTCAATCTTTTAACTGAGCTGATATTATAATTGTAAGTACGTTTAAAATAATGCATTAAAGAGATCTTCAAAGTTAAATGCTTTCTTTTTATCTTAATATGGCTGAGTGTATGCATAAACGTTTTTTATAAGAAATGCTTCTCCAAGCTTTAACTTCAATTTTAAGAATGTTGATGAGAAGGAATCCGCCAAAATTTGAAGTCGAACATATAATGCAAACAAATGTAAAGCGTCTTTTCGATATATGGAGGCATGTGCTGACAAATGCATTTTTCTCACGAGAACATTTAAGGAAATATCTCAGGATAGATGCGCTGAAATAGAAAATGCATTCTCTCTTTTTCACTTTTTATGTATTTCAGTCACGGTATCAAGAGAGGAGGAAGCCAAACAAAGGGGTGTTCTTTCCCTATATCGAAAATCAGTTTTCACTTTATAAAGCCAACAGAAGGAAAGGTTATGGAAAAAAGAACCAAGATGTCATATTTGGGGCATATTTGGCGAAGGGAAAAAAAGTTTAATTTCTTTTTTCCCTGCGGAGTTCGAGATATGAAAGAAGCATATCTTCCGATTCTGGATGAATAAGGAGCGATAAAACCTTCTCTCTTTTGGTGCAAGAACATTTATTGTGTTTTAGAACTTTCGTTTTTTATGGTTCGTTAGCACTTTGGGAATAATTTTCTTCTTTTTTCTTTTAAAATCTGATAATGCTTCGTGGTATCTATTCACTAATTCAAAATCTATTCATGTGGAGCTATTACTTATCTGTTACAAATACTTATTTCATGAAAATTTCTTTCTCTCAAACTGATGAATGCAGTATTTGATTTTAAAAAAATAAAGTGTCCCTTTTCACTTGAATTCAAGAAAATAATTTCTTATAAGAAAATAAAATTTTAACTGGGTAAAACATTACAAAATTAAAGTAAAAATAATTCATTATATTTTTTTAAGTGCATAAATTGTGATATTTATTTAAATATTATTTGAATTGATGAATATAGAGAACGTGTATGAATTTGGAAATAAAATAATTTAGAGACTCGTTTATATTAACTTATTGTAAAGCATGAAAGTTACAGAATCAATACTAATGGTGATGATTTTCTTAATTTTAATTTTACCTATTTTGGCAAATTTATTAAAAAAAATCAAGGTTTGGATTAAAATCATTGTTGTTTATTGCCGTTTATATTAGTAATGGTAATTTAGCGTTAGATCCGGAAATCTTGGTCTGCCAAAATTTTAATAAATATTAAGTACTACTCACTTACATCCCTTTACCAATAAGAGCACTAAAATTTATAGCACTATAAGGAAAAATATGAACATAAATGTCAATGGAGCTATCCTATATTAAAGTTAGATTAAGTTATTTGCTAAACACAAATCTCGATCAACTTAAACAATCATTTTTCATATTTTCCTACACAATCAGTATACTAATCAAAGTCAAACATGAATCTAAAAAAAACAGAAATGTCATAAATCCTCATATACTCTAGATTCACTTCTCAAATCAACTGTTTTTAAACAAATTTTTTACGAACTTCTCTCTTCCATCTACTTCCACAGAAAACAAAAAGCACGTGATGGTCAGATATGTCTTACTACCACCGTATTTCCTTTTCACTGTAAGTCAAAATATGGTAAAATTGATTGAAAAATCAATTGCATTCTTGACTTATTTTTCATTCATCTGCCCATTCATCTTTGTATGCTTTAACATTTATTATATATACACTTACTCATATATTCAATCATATATGTGATCTAGATAAAATGTTTACCAAAAATTTATTTATGTAAGCAAAGAATGGTAAAACTTTCGTAGTCTCAGAATTATTTTTAATTACATCATTGCAACAAAATTTAAATAAGAAGACACTATTTCATTAACAACAATAATTCTATGCATATACTTTCTACGATCATCATTTGAGACAATTGTATTTTTATTCAAACAACTGATTTGCATAATTTAAGATAAGAAAGCAATAATGTGTGCCCACCTTTCAATATTAACATTTTTGAAAAAGGAAGTTATTGAAGAAATATTAAAAAATTTCCTTAAAATAATCCTTATTTACATAATTAAGGCATTCCTAATTAAATTTCGAGATGACAATATCGTAACATTTAACATCCGAGAACTATATTTCGTTTCCATAAGAAAATCTTTCTTTAAATATTACTCTAATATTATTCAAAATTTGAAAGAATCTAAAGGCCTTATGATTATGAAATAAATGCAAAATATCTTACAGAAATTTTATTTTAAAACTTTAAAAAGGGGCTCAAAATTTGAAAATACAGGATAAATACATTTTAATCTTGAATTATGAAGCTCATTTGCATAGTAAAGAAATTTTACTTTTAAATTTGCATTTCCTTACCTGACATGCATTTAATTAGTGGTCTGCTTATATATTTAATAAATTTTTTAAATGAACAAACTTCATAATTTTTAAGAATATTTTCTTTTATATATTTTGCTACATTGATTGACTTTGATCGAGTATTTCTATGTTATTGTTATATTTAATTATTCTCAAATTTAAATTATATATCAACCTGACTGGGTAATGTATAATTATCAAGATCATTTTAAAATAAATATTTAATACTAAGAAGTATTTTAAATCATAAAGTTTTATTAAATGTTTTGCAAATGAATAAGAATAATTTATTAGAATATAACTGGTTGTAATAATAGTTTAGTATAACTCATTTTTATAAATATAATAATATGTTTATTAAAATAAAATAATCATTTGAAATAATTTATTGAAACTCTGCAAAAAACAACCTGTTAATATAAAAGAATATCATCCAGAGAATTTTGTTTTTCATAAATCGAAATTGATAATATTTCACTAAATTTTGATAATATGTGCTCCATAAAAATGAGAAAGATAAATTACTAAGAACTAAAGCATGTCTCCTATGATATATATTTATTCAAATTTTTAATAAATACTAGCTAAAGCCAGAACGGTTTCTGTCCAATTGAATAGAACTTTAAAAATGAAAATCTATGGTCAATAAATGAGTTCTTATGTTCCCTGTGAAATACTAAAACTCTTATAAATTAGAATTCTGTGGATATTCGATTTGTAAGGTTATTAGATAAGACAGAAATGAGTAAAAATGTTACGTTTGCAATTGTAATTTAGCTTTGCTTATGAATGAATTTGTGTATTCTTATATGCCTTGCTATTTTTTTTTCTAATTTTGTTCGTCGTACTTTTTAAGGAGTTAGATAAAAGTGCCATATGCATTATATAATATCCAAAAAAATTTTTAATTTTTGTATAAAATTTAAAAACAAGAAACTAGTTATGTTTTGTCAAATCTGGTTCATTATAATATTAAATAGTGATTCAAAGTACAAAATCAAAATAGAAAATTAAATAAAAAGCTCAATTTCTGCTGAAAAGAATATTAATTTTAATATTTATTACATTGCTAAATATTTTTAACAATGAATAGCTTAGGAGAGAGGCCCAGTGGAGTATTGGTAGCATTTCGCCCTTGCAAGGCACAGGTCCGAGGTTCTAGGGAGACGTAGACTCAGACTTTTATTCCTTCAGCGGGTCGATAAAACTAAGTACCAAGCATCCACATAACCGGACATATGCTTCGAATTCCAAGGCCCTCAATCACGTAAACAGTGTGTAAATATGGATACTGTGTACCACTAGGTGCTGTCGTGACACTGAGTTTATCTTAAGAATTCATTATTTTATAGAAATTCTTTGTTATTAAAATTTATTATAAAATTAAATAATATATTTAATATGTAATTATTTTTAGATAAAGAAGGAAGGTACTGTAAAAATAATATTGTAATGTCCATAAATATCAGAAATCAATACCAATAAATATTAGTTTAAATAATCCCAAATACTTCAATTGAGTATCTGGTGATATTCAATGAGCAAAATACTTTTTTAATCTACAAATATTCAAAAAACATTAAAAAATATTCAGAAATTTTTGATTACAATAAAAATTATTGTTCAGTTCTTAAAATAATCTTTTATAAATTAGAGAATAACCTATCTTAAATTCATAATAAATTCTTAACTGTGAATGAATTTTAATTTCATTTATATGCTTTCAGTAGTTGAACCTAATACTAAGTGAAAAATGTACAGACTTTATTAAGGATTTTCATATTTTTATTTGATGACAAAGCACTGTTATTTAAGACACACATAATGAAATAAACGTAATACTTTGTATTCTCATAGAAGTATGTTATGCTATTGAAAAATTACAGTGTCTTAAAAGTTTTGAGACATGTATGATATATTACATAAAGCTTTGAAAAGATGAGGAAATTAAATAAACGCCGCAAAGACAAGTAGCTAGGATAAAAGTAGATTTAGTGCTACTAATTCATCTTTTCGTATTGAAGTCTATTGAAATTGTATCCTTTTTCACATTTGCGTGAGAATATATATTTAGAACTATCATTCCATTTGGTGATTTCCCTGTTTGTTAGAGGTATTGTGGAAGCATCTAGAATGGAAAAGCAATTTAAAGCGCTACATAAATTGTGAAACATCGCCTGGTTTTGACAGCACTGTAGATTAAAACTCCGCTGCGAAACGTTATTTAATTCCACTAAAAAAATAGCCGAAGGGACATAGCGCCCCTGATTTTGACAGAAACAATTTAAAAGAATTCTTTTTTCTAGAAAAGAAGAGCACTCAGATGTTTCCATCCCTATCTGAGTGTGAGGTTTCTTAGAATTCTAATTAGTTAGAGTGGATCTGCATGAAGTTTTAAAAGTAGCACTGGATCATTCTCTCAAGCTATTTGAAAAGTTTTGAATAGTTTTGATTTCAAACATACTGAAAGTCATTTGCATGAATTAAAAGAAATGATTAAGCATAGAACTTAATAACAAAAATGAGGATTGACGCATATATACCAAAACTGCCTTTATTTAACTGGACTTTAATGAAACAGAAATGATTTATCTTTATTAAGCAAAACATGTTTTTAAGATTGCATGATTGTTTTTGAAAACAACAATTGAACTTTCAATTTACATGAGGTTATTAAATTCCTCTAATTAGAATTATAAGTTAATATTTGCTTAGACTTAGTAGTCTAAGCAAATATCATTCAATTATCATCAATTGTATTTTTCAAATGAAATGAAATATTTTGTAAATCCCATAAATGTTTTAAAATAAATTTTCTAAGTTAGAAATATTTATATAACTGCAATACAGAAGTTTTATAACCATTGATAAGTAAGTTCTAATATTCAATAATTATAAATATTTAACAATGTTTTCGTTACGGAATTTATTTATTTTAACTAATATTTTATGAGAAGCGAAACATGTTGTAATGGAATTTAATAATGATAATGATAAATGTTAAAATTAATAATAGCATATTATAATTTATTGGAAAGTAAATATTTTCTCAACATACCTACAAATATTTGTTCCTCTATTATTCCTTATCAAAAAACAATTTAATTTATATTCATATTATTTAATAAAAATTAATTCGTTTATTAAAGAATCAATCTAATTCACTTTATCTAGTGTAATTAATGAGCTGTACTTTCCTTATATTTTACTAAAATTTTTTAAAAGAAATAAATTTTTATAAAATGTTTTGATTATTAAAGGCTAAAACTATAAATAATTAAATATTTTTACCATAGTGCTATGAGCTAATGGTTTAAGAACCGTAAAACATCTCAGAGTAAATTTAATTTTATAATTGATAATAAATGAATTAAATCTTTAATAAATATCAAACACAAATATTTTATATTTAGTCAACTAATTTTATTTGAACTATATAGAGCTGAAATAAGAGTTGCATAACAATTTGCGATAAATTTAGAGCTCTGATTCACTTACTTTTGAAGAAGTGTATAGTTAATTTTATATGATTCTAAATAAGATTTTAATATTCTTAGACACAACTTAATTAAGAATCTAAATGAATAAATATATTTCAGAAAGTTATAAGCAAAAGCGATTAATTATTTAAATAATTAAAACTGTTTAAAATTGAATAAAATATATAGAAGGCATTGAATCATGCTTTTGAGAATAGTATTTAATGAGAATGTCTCAATGTTCATGCAAAGTCATTAATTTATATCACCGTGCATCCATAATGGTAACTATATCATAAAAATTGCAAAGTGAAATATTTACGTCACTCTTAGCTTAGATTAGAATCAGTTGAACTAATCTCTCATGGAATCAAGAAAAAATTTAATATGTTTATATTTTATCAAAAGAGAAGAACAAAACAAAAATATATAATTTATTAAAGGATTTGAAAAATATAAAATATGATATTTCATTTACATAATTATATAAACATTGTTAAATAGATGAATACACAAAATCTTTTCATTTACTTTATTTATATTTCATTTATATCCCTTTTTATTCAAAGGAATATATCATTTTAAAGATTGTAAAATAGTATGTAATTAAGTTGTAACTGTAAAACCTTTCCTGTTATCCATTAAAATTTTTAATAAATTTATTTAGTTCTTACACTTTCATAGGTTATGTGTGTTGAATATTAATTAATAGTTACTCCAAGACTTAACAAAAAACCTATAAAAAATAGAACTAGAAAAAAGTTTAAAGAGTGAAGCTAAAGATTGAGGTTTATTTAACATATGGTAAGCTTATTTAACGCAATATTATACAATATATATATATATATATATATATATATATATATATATATATATATCTTTTTAAATAATAAAAGTTGCTAAAATGTATTTTTATTCTTGAATTATGCAATAAAACAAGTACAAAGTATTTAAATATATATGTTTGAAATAAACTATATTTAAATAAAATTTTTCCTCAATCTATTAGTTCATGTATTCCAATGATTATCTTTAAATTGCACTTGAAGATATACAAATAAGATAAGAAGCATTTTGAATTTACATACAGTTTGCATTATGCTATTATCTTAAATAACAAATGGCACATGAATTGTTTCTTTAAAAATGTTTAAGAGCACTCTGGTGTACTAAATTTATAGAATATCTGAACTAGCATTTCTATGATTGGAATAAGTTATTAATGCAAAATATCACGGAATATTGAAATTTGCGAAAGAAATTGCAGACTAGTTAATATAAAAATAGATTAAAAATATAGCGAAAAATACTATCGAAGCATCTTAAATTTAGTTAATATACTAACAAATTTTCTATTTTTAAAATGTTTAAATGATGCTAAATATTGTCATTATTGTTTATTTCTACTTTCTTGGTTATTAATCTTCCAATATCACGCACTGGGCGTTCCCATTAACTGAAAATGATTGCCTTATACGACTCTATGGCCTTGAGATGTTTTAATCGCTTTATTTTAGAGTTAAATTACAGGTTCATGGTATAAAATTATCCCCCTGTTCAATACGCACAATACATGAAAAAAGTGAAACCTGTTACTTATACAAAATCAAGGAAAATAACATGTAATTTATTTTTTATTAAAATTATAATGAAATTTCTTTTCTAAGCCAAACTAATTGTTAATGAATCTTTAAAACTTCTGTAGCGGCACATAATAAAATCTAATTTTAAGAAATTTATTTCATAAAAGTATTAAAATTTTAAAATAAACGATCTCTAAGAAGCTCTACTATAATATTATTATTTAGAGAAAAATATTGTTTTAATATTAATTTAAGTTCAAATAAAGACTTTTTTGGTGAAAAATACAGGGTTGTCATAAAGGATTCATTCGTTTAGGAAAGGCTGTATTTTCAAAAGTAATAAGAGTATACATATGAGAGATATGTGTAAAAAGAATCATAAATTCATCAAGTTTGTATTGTTTATTCTTGGATTTAGAACGAGTTCATTATTTTTCAGATTATTGAAGACAATAAGAAGTTAGAAGCTGTCGAAAATGGGTTGTGAGCAATGAAAAAGATTTTGTATCCTTGAATATGTTATTCGTATGCTATAGCTGTACAATCCACTTCCAGCAAAAAATATAGAAAAGAATTACTGTAAATGAAGAATTTTGTGGTGGTTTCATAAATTCAAGGACGTTATTTACTTACTTTTCAGTAAATGTATAGAATGAGTTCGATTATCCCCCGGACATGAAACTCTTAATGTAACTCTTAATGACACATAATAAAGATTTGTAGGGGGTATATAAACTTGAGGAATTTGTGTGTCTTTTCATATTTATTTTGAAATATTTTATAGTATTTTTATTATATCAAATGTTTTTTCAAAACAAATTAATCATTTATATTAATCCTATATAACAGAATTTAATTATAAAAATTGAGAACATAAATGTATTATCTCAGATGAAATTTTTATATATATGATACGATTATTAATTATTACTTAAAGAGAAAATTTTTTTACATCAATTTTATATTTATTTTATGATGCATATTTATCATATTAAACTGTCTTTGATACTGAGAAAAAAACTTTAATTTAAATCTTAATATAATTAAAGCATTCTAATTTTGTAATTTCACAATTAATTTTAACTAATTAGGATATAGAATAAATATATATAATTTTAAATGCGATTTTAAAACATTTTCATAATATTAATTTCATGTAATATATGCAATGATGTAAAATTTAAAAAAATTACATAAAAAATTATGTTTTGTATATATATTTTATACAAAAATAGCTTTTATTATCTTTATAATTTTATTCTTTTTAAAAAGAAAATTAAGCTTATTTACGTATTCAATGAAATGAAATTTCATTAATTATAATTTTTTTATGAAAAAGATCTTCGAAGTTCGAATTAAATCTAAATGTATCGTTCAAAATTATGCAGATTTTCAACTCAAATATATTTTGTGTTAATTGAAAGGGTTTCTAAAATATTCCCTAATACTGAAAAAATATGTTTCTGGAAAGTAGCGCATTATTTGTTACATATCCCTCACTTTCTTCATCATCTAGAAATCTCCCAAGAGAGCCACCTACCGGAGGAGCTAAAAAAAATGGTTTCCTGGAGAAGTGGCTTCACTACGGAGAGATAATGAATGTAAGGAAAACTACATATCATCCTCGATCTAGGTCGGATTTCTTTTCTATGATAGTAGCGGAAACAGGTCAGCTGATGGATCGTTGGGACTATCTTTTTCTCCGTTATCCGAATAATTCATTCTGGTTTCAATCTTTGTAAGTGATCTTAAATTCGATGTTCTTTGATAGTTTTTTATATAATATTTTGAACTATATTAAGTCATTTTATTGTTATCACACACGAAAACATTCCGAGGTAATCTTAAATTTACATCAGAAATTACGCATTATTCATATCCATCTCTAGAGATATATAAATTACTAGAGTTGAAATTGTTACTACCTGGCATTATATAAAAAGTAAAAGAATAATATAAAAATATAACTTAATATATATATATATATATATATATATATATATATATTAAGTTATATATAACTATATAATAATATATAGAAAACAAACAATTAAAACAATTTTATATTATTTAAAGCTTACCACTAACTAAATGAATTAAAACGTTTTTCAGGGACTAGCTATTTTTATTAACTACTCCTGTCTTTTTCATTTTAAAATATCTTTTCTTAAAAACAAAAAAGGAAAAAAATATTAAAATTATCATAAAAGTAAAAACCATAAAAAATTTGCATTTTATCTCTGTATTGTGGCATAAATAATTGCTAATAATTGTTATATGTGGTTTTTGAAAATATAAAGAAAATAAAAATGTAGTTGATAATATACTTGAATGCTATAATATTTGAGGTAGATTAAAAATATGTCATTTTTTAAATATGAAAAGTAATCACATGGGTAATTTTTTTCTGTAATGATGAAGGATAAAATAAAATGGCTTAAAGTTGGAAACATTTACTTTATACACTTTTTAAACAGATTTTTATGTAAAATTGAATTTCAAAATTGTTTTAATCATTCTATTCGATTATTTAATTTTTGTTTAATTAGTATTTAAGTAAAAATTAAATAATTTAATAATTAATATTAGAAAATATTTGTATCTGTACCTTTAATATTGTTAATTTGTAATTAACTATATTATAGGAATTAATGCTAATATTTTATTGAAATTTTCATGCTTTTATTTAATCTTATTTCACATAGATGAAGCAAATTAGTTTTCTATTATAATCTTTACATTTTATAATATGATAATTTTTAGAAAGATTTTCCGTTTAAATATTTTTTATACAGCAAAATTTCAAAAATAAGAATCAAATTTTATAAACTACATCGTTTGTGTCATCATTTTATATGAAAGAAGACTTGAGAAATTGATTTAGTTTTGAAAAATTGATTCATTAGAAATTGATTCATTAAACACTTTCAAGGGAATTTTTCCGAGAAGCTGAAATTCGTAAAATATAATCAATTTTGTTGTGAACGCAAAACGAAAATTGATAGACACAATCCCTGTGTTAAAAACGTCAATTTATATTAGTGTCAGGATACAATTTTAAGTAATTAAAGTGAGTTTATCTAATAACTTAAAAGAATCTTTAGAAAATAAAATAAATTTATAAATTCTCTCTTTATTATCTGCAACTAATTTCAAACAATAAAATTTTTGCACACTGTTTTGTCCTATTAGAGACTTAAGTTAAAAATAAAATAAATTTACGAAATGAAAATATTTAACAATACAATGCTTTTGTCAAAGTTCCTTGCTTAACTCATTGTTTTAAGTAACGTTGTCTTGTTGGTAAAAGAGATCGTCATAAAGATATAATCTAGAACTATGAGTTGTATACTTAACAGACAAACGAAGGCTATTCTACTGTGTGCCCCTATGCACATGAAAAATCAATTAGTATTCAATGTCTTTCACTGGGGTGAACAAAGTGTGCCTACTCAAGTTTTGACCTTATTATTTGACCGTATTTCAAAGCTATGAAGCAAGTGGCTATTTTTCAATCGACAGAAATAGACAAAAAATAACTTACTAATAAACTAATCAGTTTATTTTTTTGTTATTGAAATATATTAGAAATCATATAGATCAAAATATTTTCTTTTTATTAACAAACTCTCAAAATAGTATCGTAGTCATATATATATTACCAGTTTTATTTCTCATGTTTTAAAACAAGTGTAATAAGTGTACCATGAATTTAGTTTATATTAACACAATGCCTTTTAAATTTACTTTCTTTAAAAATTATTTTATGCTACAATCCAGAGATAAAGTACTTTTATAAATTTAAAAAAAAAAAAATTTGCTGATTTATAGTAGAATTCGAATCATATTTCTTAAAAAAATGTATAGATGAAAAATTTTCCAAACGTTATATTCTTACAGACAGAATGTTATCACATCAAGATTCCTAAGAATATAGGATATGCAAATGTTGAGATGTTGAGATACTGAAAAAGATAAGATGTAGGTTTATTATATGAAATTAAATATGAGAACCATGTGAATAAACTAAAATGTAAATTCTTTGAATATGATGACTATACTTATTTTGCAATCAAATATTACGTACATACAAATGTTGTATATTTTTTTAATAAAGGAATTTTGATTCCTATAAAATGTTAATAAGTTCACTTAAAAAATTTTGGATTGAATTCAGATTTAGTTATATTACTTATTAAGTTTAAAATGAGAGCAAATTAAAATATAATTTTGAGTTTTCCAATTGTCAGATTAGGTACTCATTTTGCTAAAAGCATTAGTATGCATAATTGCTTAACATTTTAGTTAATACAAATTGTATTTTTGATGTATTATTTAATTCATAATAGGTACTTTAGTAATAATTTCATTTTTCTAAGAAATTGTTACTATAATGTGAACAGCTTTTTTACTTTCAAACTTGTTCAATATATTGCAATCTTTCATCTTTAATTGAAAATTAATAAACTAATATTTATTTTAATTTAAATTTTTGGTATACATTAGAATTAAAAAAATTATTTATGCCTTTACTTAGATATTGTGTAAACTTATACATTATGAAAGCAAATTTTGTTCTAAATAAAGGAAATAATACTTCTTGCCTATAACGGATTCAAATTAACACAAGTGTATTGTTTAAAAAAAAAAGTCGTATTCAATTATTATGCATTAGTAAACATTTAAATTCATAATATGTACCCCAGTATTACCTAGGTCATCTTATTTTAATTTTCCATTACTTAAGTCATCCTATGGGTCTGACGTCTCCCTGGAGAATGTCTTCTACCAGAATGCATTTTGCCAACAGTCAAGTTCGGAAGAGATGGAATTATGGTCTGGTATGGACTGGGACCCTTGCTCTCCATTTATGGTATGCTCAACGCCAATGTTTACTGCACCATTTTGAATGACAATATGCCTTTTAGGTTGTGGCAGTTTTACGGCTTGGACCCCTGTTACCTTCAGGACGACAATGCCAGTAGTCATGTTTCGAGGTTAATCAAGTCTTCGTATGGTGCCAATGGAGTTCATCAAATGGACTGGCCTGCCCAGAGCCCAGACGTCAACCCTATCGAGAACCTCTGGGACGAGTTGGATCGCCGAATTAAGTGGTGCACTACTTGTCCAAAATCGGAGAACGAA
>JAPDSC010156941.1:134170-148598 GCA_026290005.1 Latrodectus geometricus | reverse complement strand
ATATATATATATATATATATATATATATATATATATATATATATTCTTACTTTGTGCTTATTTATATATTTCACTCAAACAATTTTATTTTATCTTGAAACTTGTAAAAAAGCATTTAATTTTTTTTAATGTATATAGTATAAAGAAAATAGCTAATGATATATATTTCTGGTTAATGCTGAATTGTTTGGTATGGAAAAATGTAAGAATAAATATCGACCGAAATTTTCCGATAATTTTGAAGCACACGATCACTATGTTGATAATTTGTAATTTTGTCAATGCAATTGTATTATTCAAAGAAAATCTTTAAATTGTAGGAAAATTATATATGTAAAAAATATAACAACAGTTTTAAAAAATAAAATGTGTGGTGCTCGGATATTACTAAAATTAATCAGATCAAGAAAATATATTGCAAAAATTGCAATTCAATTAACGAAGTGACACAAAATGGGCTTTCAATACTTTGCAATATCAATATTCTTTGGTCATTTCTATTAAATTTCAAAATTCTTAAAATATTCTGAGTTTATTAAAATTAAAATTGAAAATAATGTTACCACATTTTACGCGTTTTAGCATTTTCTATTTGTTTCCAGAGGTGAAGTAAATGAATTGCATGAGTTCGGATTTCAGATATGCCGATGAATTAAGTATAATGCAGGAACCGGCACTATAAGGATTCAGAAGCAAAATAAACCAGATTTGTTAATGAAGACCATGTATTAAACAAATGAGAAAGAACAAAGGAGATGGTGTTTATGATACAAGGCACACATAAAACAAGATTATGACTTCCTGGAGCACTTACACGAAATATCAGGTTAGTGCAATAAATAATTAGAACGTTGTTAATACGATGGTTATGATACATCGTATGTGTCTCCCATACAAGGTATTAGAATCCGTACAATGCTGATACATGCTGAGGATCACATTATTGACTGCACTTGAAGCAGAGAACTCCACTCAGTCAGTAATACTCTCAAAAAGTACGGTAGAGAGTATGAAATGATTGACGGGCTCCTATTCCTCGGAAAAGCATGTCCCACACTTGCTCTATCGGATTTACATCCGATGAAAATACTAGACATTCTATTCAAATGATATCCTCTGATTAGAAGGTAAGGAATGACTAGACTGGAATGATGAAGAGGGGCGTTGTCATCCATATATACAAACTCAGCAACCACGGCACACCCTATCAAACTTAATTGTAGTTAAACATTGATGTACCGATAAATTTGGCTTGTGATGATTCCAATTTGAGTACACATATCTGTTCTAATTCGAAGTTTTATATCTCTTCAAATCAGCACATCTGCACTAATATAATGTTGGCGCTCAATGATGTTATTTTTGTGGTACTGAGTACCTGGCGTTTTCCATATGAACATCTGAAACGTCAAATCATCAGTCACTGTTTGCATTGAAATAGTGACTAATGATTTACGACAGTTTAATTTTATGTGCTCGATCTGTTTATTTAGGTGGTTACTGAAAAATACCTGTCATCATTCGGCGTTTTCACTCTGGGTTGACCTGTACAGAAACATCTGTTGACATTTCCATCATTTTGGAATCTTTTTCAAGCGTTGCGTGCTTTGTTGTTTCTTTTGGCGGTTACTGCCAAATGCCGGTCATCACTTTGTTCTATCATTAGACAACACCTGTACTGTAACGTCTACTGAGATCTACTACATCATCATGGCATTGTTTCCAAGACTAGAAGTGACATTTTGGGTGATTCTAAGTTCCTTGGATTACTGAGTAACCCGCATTCTAGACAGTGGATTATTCTATCATGTAAAGCATGATCCACGCGTGTCCTATGTGTCATACTTACAAGATCGTGGCACTACGGACTACCGCGGCTGTACGGGCTGTTTTTGCACACATTTCTTTCTTTGCCACAGGTCCTCCCACTTGAAACCATGAACTTGTTTTCATAAACATGAAATCATTTAAACGCCGTTATCTGAGCTGAAAGAGCATATAAAACAAAATAGATTTGTACAGAAAATGTATTTAGTTTTCAATTAATTTTCCTAATATACTATACAGAATAAAAATATTTTACACTTAGCAGTGACCAAAACATAATTTTTAATTATTTCAAAGTTATTTAATGGAATATTTTACAGTACAAATTATCGAAAAACTATTTTTCCATTGAAATAAATAGTTTTCAAATTCTATTATATTTTTATATACACGAAATTTTATTGGAATATTCTCAATTTATAAATTTATGTGACTATATTCAGAATGATATAAAAACAAAAAAAAATATTAAAATAAAATACGACGTAAAATTGTAATAAGCAAAATGGTTTATATATATTTTCAGAAATTTATGACTTTGTAGCTAAATTTCTACGACATAAGACTTATTTGCTTGTAACTTCTGCAAACTCTTTACCTTTCCGTACAGCGCTTACAAAAAGTGATTTACACATTCTTTTCGTTGCTATTTCTCGCCTACATTTTATATTTTTTCTCCAATATTTTTTCGTAATGTGTTGCCGTGTTGCTTGGTCTGAGTAACAAGAGCACAGACATTTTTTTCAAAATAAATAAAAAAAACATGCAACTCTTTTGTTCCATGCCTCATTTTCTTTGTCCGCCGTTCGTTTCCATGGATGAAATGAAGCGAAGTGGGGGACACTATCCGTTCTCGAAGAAGGACTTGTTCTCTTTTGACAGCTCTTGAGGAGAAGTGATGGCCCAACACATAGCGCAACGTCGATTGTGGAATTGTTTTCGTTCATTTTTTCCTTCCTCTTACTTTGCGATCAAACTTTTCGCTCGGAAGAGATGTCGCCAAAAGATGTTAGATTTTCTGAGTTTTCTGGGCGATTTAATTAAGGTCTGTCACGTGAAAAATGAATTTATCGTAACGTGGAAAGATCTGAAGTGAATTGAAAACAACGTTGTTTCCAGTTAGACGCGGGAGAAGAATGCGGATGCCTTGTTTATGAACTGGATGTGATGTGCAAATTTAAGAGAATGTTTCCAATTTCTCCTATATTTTTAACAGCTTTTTTTCTGTGTTTAGGTATTAAATTTGACCATAAAAGGAAAACTAAAAGAAAAATCATAACTTTTATTATTTTTTAAAATTTAGAGCAATAGTTTTTTGTAAAAATATTGCATAGTTAAATAAAAGATAAATATCATAAAATAATTCATTTCAAATATTTATGATTTCTGATAAAAAATTCTTAAAACCATTCGCTTCAACATAAAAGACCAGATTTATTTTTCCGAAGCATTTGAGATAACCTCTAAGATACAGTAAATTATAAGACCACGAAAAATTATCATTTAAAATAGAATTAATTACTTATAATATAATTAATGTTTTGTAATTTTAAAATATTTCAAACATCAAGTAATCAATGAGCAAAAAATTAATTAATATTAAAAAAATAATATTAATTTTTAATAACCTAATCTCTAATCTTACATCATATAAATGAATTTTTATATTTGTAAATGTTTAAAGATATTAAATGATAAAAAATTTAATATATACAATTTTTGAAAAGTAAGTTTGATACTAAGGTAATTCCCCTCAAGAATATGCACTTTGATAAAATTATATATTTTTATTTTTACCTTATTAAATAAAAAAATGTAATAAATAATATTTAAATAATAATTTTTGCTTTTACAAGGCTGATGTAGATTTTTATTCAAGCCTTCTTTTCTAAACTTTTCCTTTTCAAATAATTTCTAATGAGTGCTATTTTTACGCTTGTTTTTTGTTAAGAATCTTATATGCGCAATTAACTTCATACATTTCTTTCGAAAGAACAGTTTTTCATTTATGATCAGAAAATTTATCAAGAACATTAAAACAGAAATGTTAGGTGCATAATAAAATTTCTAACTAATAATTTTTTGTGAATTACAAATTTTTATAATATTTTCAAGACATATTTTTATATTTCCGTTCTTTTTACCGGATACATTATTACATTCATTTCACAAAATTTGAAATTCATCCTTCAACATTTGTAATAATCATATATTTTTTGGATTCACAAAATTGGATTCATAAATTAAATCCATATTTATTACGATAAAAAATCCACTTAAAAAAAGATGAACCTAAGACTTTATTCGAAATATATTCATTTTTTTGGAAACATATTGTAATACGACAATCGTTTTTTCATTAAGTGTTTAAAAAATAAGGAATTTTATTTAAATAGATATAGCATAGTTTCTCTTAAAAATCTATAATTAAAAAGTTTTAATATTTTTATATTAGTTTTTCCCATTATATTTTAAACAACTTTCCAAAATCATATTAATTATTGGATTTTAAAAATTTCGAGTAAAATTTCCTTTTTAATAATTAAGATTGCAATGTTTCTTTTAATTTGAATGTGATGTTTAATGTTAACAAGATAAAATTTATTCTTTGTCACATGTGTTATAAAAATACTCTAATGCATTTTCAAATTTACTAGAGCATTTATTTCATAAAAGTTTCTTGAAAAAAAAGGCATAAAAAAAACTTTTGTGGGGTAAACATTCAATCAAAACAAAAAAAACTTAATGGATATTTAATAGCTTCTCTTCCTTCCTTTCCCTCCAAATTAGCTCAGTTAACATATAATTTAAAATATGCTTACATGTCTTTTTTCGTTGAAGAATGCATTTTAAAACTTTACAATTACAGCCTTTATTTTAAGTACCTTCAGTTTGAGTGCTCAGTGAGACGATTAATTCGTTTACACTCTTGGGACAAAAAAGTAAAGCAAATTGCATAGAAATAACAGTATAGTAGGGAAAAAGTATTCTAAATAACCCATTATTATAAAGAAATGTTTTTTTAAATGAATTGTTTTCATAACTGTTTTCAATTTTTTTTTGTATGTGCTAAACTTTTAAATGAAATAAGTATTTCATATGCTTCCAAAACTGTATTCCAGGTATAATATATATAATATTGAAAGAAAACTTATATTATATCTGGATATATATAATACTTGGATATACCAATAGACAAAATTCATTTGACAAAGGTGTGTTTTCCTCTTTTTCAAGCATATGGAATAATCTGAGCATTTGTTGTGGTTATTAAAACGGATGAACGCCAGTTTGATATCTAGACGAAAAGTGTATGTTAAAGTCACTCTGTATTGCCTATGTGTTCCCAAAATCTTGTATATATCTGTATCAGAACAATTTACTTATAAATAAGTTTTATGCAAATGAATTTTTAACAAAATGTTGAGTCATTTTATCAAAAAATAAGTTTAGTAAAATATAATAAATGAGGCATAAAATTAAAATTTTTTTCAT
The DNA here is from genome assembly GCA_026290005.1 of Latrodectus geometricus. NCBI lineage: Eukaryota > Metazoa > Arthropoda > Arachnida > Araneae > Theridiidae > Latrodectus > Latrodectus geometricus. The sequence goes on along the minus strand of JAPDSC010156941.1, from coordinate 143,276 downwards.
AAAATTACTCCACTTATTAAAATATAATTTTGTTCTATATTATCTCACATCTTATCCATAACATCACATAATGAATAAGGTTTTATAATAAAAATTATAGGAATTGTTTTGATTCTACAACTTTTTATGACTTACTGACTTATAACATTAATTTTAAAATAATATAAAGTTGATTATGTTTCACATTTTAAAAACTTAAAAACTTAATTTTTTAAATATTTTACCTTTATAATATAAATTATTTAATCATCTAAAAATAAAAAAAAAGTTTTAGGTAGTTTCAGTTTTTTAAAGAAATGTACTTTTCAACATAAACCGGTACATTTAGAGAAAGATAAAAAATATATATATACCTATTTATTTAAAATGTTTTGCACTGATAATGAGAAAAAGTATTTAATAAGTTTATCTTTTCTTAATATATTTTAAATTTCAAACTAAAATATTTCAAGAGCAAAAGATGTTTTTAAGTTTAAAATGCAAATATATTTGTTTATCCAAAGCAAAAAGTGCTTATCCAAAATTAAAAAGCTTCAAGAACAAGATGTTTTTGATTAATACTACTTTTCTTTTGATTGAAGCATTAGAGTTCAATCCCTCAATGATTGGCATTATGAAAGAGAATGTGCATATTTATTTTGTGAAACAACTTGATTTTTGTGGCTTTCTCATATATTTCTTTCTGTTGACACACAAGTATAATGCTTTAAATTCATTCTAAAACTATTTCAATATTTATTCTATTTTTCGTATTGGAAGGAAAGTTTTAGGATATTTCTGGATTTAAAATATAATGATTTAATGTTTTATTCCTACTCAAAGAGACTAAAAATCATTTGCAATGTTATATCTAAGAAAATTATATCTCAAAACATAGCTGCATTTAAATAATTGCGTACATCTTTGTTAATCTTAATACAAGTATATTATAGATATTACTCTATATTATTTATAAAGTTTTACTCGTAAGATAAGAAAAAAAACCCTCTAAGAACGTTGATTTTCTTTTATGATTAATTTTCTTGTTATTTACATGTATAATTTCTTTCAGAAAAAGTCTCTGAAAACAATTTTATTTCAGAAATCTACTTTTATACAAATCAATTATATAAACATTATTAAATATATTTAAAGAAAATAATAAAGTTTGTTTTTCATAAATAACTGTTATTATTTTGTGTAAATTGTTTTTTAAGGTTTATCATACTTATTTTCTAAACATGGTTTAAAATATGTAAGCACTTTTGTTCTTACTTTGTTTCTTTTCTGAAACAGAAATATAATACAATACTTGTGTATTTCTAAAATTATAGAAAATAAGGAAAAATGAACTGATATCTATTTTTTTATTAACATTATCCGTTAATTATCAATAAATATTATAAATCAAAAGAATTGAGACTCTAATTTATCATGAAAATGTAGTTAGAATTAAAGTCTGTATTCATTTCTCCAATATTTGACTATGTTAAAACGTAATTATGTCTTTGAAAGATTGCTTATTAAATTTCAAAGAGTATAAAAACTGCAGATTTTGAATTTGTAAAATTTCATTATATTTACCGAAATGGATCAAGAAAAAAAAGAGATACATAGACATTACTTAAAGTCGAAAATATTTTTTGTCGTTTGAAAACATTGTCACATGATTAGATAAAAGAATATCCTAAAGATGAACAAATTGTAAGGAAAAATATGGAATAGTAAAAACTTTTGCCATCTTTCTTTGAGTTTTAACAATCTTACAAGACAGGACTGCTTCGTTCAAAATACAACCAGAAAAATATTTCTTTTATAAAATTGATAACCTTCATTTATTATTGTAGACAGAAGAGAATCAGTAACTCAATCAATATTTGTTATTAAGGGGTATACAAGTATCGTATTTAATGTTAGTATCTATGGAGCAATTACTATGAATGATATGATACTTGTAATCATACGAGAAGGGGTTCTTTTAAGCAGTTGCTCAATCGATGTCATTTCATAATATATGGTTTATCTATGGAGGCCTCTTGGCTATGTCCTGTTTTCCTGCAGAAAATTCAATCGACGTACTTTCTGTCTACCCTAACAATACCAATTACAAAATCTTTGCAGTTAAAAGTTTAAATTAATAATTTCTCCTATCTCAAAATGTCCTTGAATTCTGTGAACTGTTGCCACACTTACGCTATACTGTGGTCTACAAAATTTGCCGTAGGTAAATAATAGAATTAGCTCTATATCCAGAAAGGTATCTACTTAGATATCTTCAAAGGATAATTTTATCAGTTAAAAAGAACGTATTTTAGCTGATATAGTTACATAAAATTTTTTTGTTCCTTACGTTTTGATCAAATTTTCGTCTACTGAAGGCTATATTTATGTCGTATTTTTCACTCTTGATGCGCAATGCTTTTTAATTTTATTTTCGGTAATATTATTTAAATTTACCTTTTATATTTATGTTTTTCGATTAAATATTATGTAACAAAGAATGAGATTATTAGAGAAATGTAATACATGGATATACGGAAATTGAAGCAACTTGTTAATTAATTAATTTTATTTCAAAATTAATACTATCCAAACAATTTATGTACATTATTATAAATTTTTATATCAGCGAATTTATTTTCAACAGATAGAGTGGTTTATATAGATGGAGGTAAAGCGAAAGTCACATTTTAGCAAATCATTAGAATTTATTATTATTTTGCATCTAATACCTTTATTTGTTATTACATGTCGATCAATAATTAAGTGTAAGGGAAAAAAACAAGAATGATAAAAGCTATATAAATTTTATGGGTCAGAGATAGTCCATTGTTATTTTTTTGATGTATTATTATAGTGAATACTTTGGCATACAATTAAAGACACGCATGTAGAAAAAATTAAAACGATGAAAATAAATAAATAGTAATATCTGAACACAGCCTAGTATCGATATAGATTTTCTCTTAGAAGGTAATAACTGTTGATGTTGCAAAACCTTTGAACAACTGGTACTAATACGTTTTAAGAAGCTTTACAATATTTACCCTTTTTTTGTACATTGTACAATATCAAATAAAATATATTATTATCTAGATATATGTGTACGTATGTTTCAAAAAGCTATATGACAGCACAAAAATGAAAATTAGTGAATTAGAAAGAAAGCCATAGTCAATAAATTTCACAATTTAGTAATTTATAATCTATATTGAAAGGAAAAAACAACAATTATATTTCTGTATTTACAATTTCATTCATATTTTAATATATTAATTTTTCAATTCTGATGGAAAATGCTAAATATGAACCCGTAAAATTTTTTCTTATGCTTACCTATTGGTACCAAATAAAACTTAATGCAAATAGTATAACTTAATGAAAAAATACTTTTAAATGGTTCAAGAGTTTCACAAAAAACTTTATAGAAAACTTTCCATCACAACCCAAGGCACACTCACGCTTGTAGAATAATTAGATTCATGCAATTTTAATTAAACTCTTACTATCTCGTTATCTTAATGCTCCCAGAGGAAATGAGAAAATTCAAATTTTGCTGGAGGGGATTCCCTTGAATTATAATAATAAATAAAGATATTCTTTAATTAGAAAAGAAAAGTGGGAGAACGCTTTTAATCGAAAGGGGGACTAACTTTTAACTACATTATAAAAAGATTATATTGTTTGATGAGTTTTAACACTTTTGATAAAGGTCAGGACACTGCGTTTTCTTTTTGTATTCAAAAATGAAAACTTCATATTACTTCCTAAAAGAACCTGCTGATAAATTAGATTTTTATGCGTTAGTGATTAGAAAGTTTGTTTTTCTTTCATTATTGCATTTTGTCAAGATAATGATCCTATAAAGGCATTTTGAGTTTGCAGATAAATTATGTCACACTTTAAATGATTTTTGAAGATATGTAATAGATTTTTGCTAAAATGTTAAGCTAAGATCAAGTAATTCATTTATAATTTGATTTCAACGTACGTAATATGTAAAACGTTATAACATTTTAGGAAGGAAGAGAATTGAAAAGGCGTCATTCTTAACCCCGAATCTCTTTAATCTTTCCCTGATTGAATGTGAGATTTATTTTCGTTAAATTTCAAGTTAATAATTTTAGTTGAATATTTTAATGATACTATATCAGTCTCTAGCATATATTTTTGAAAATAATAATAAATATTTTAATGCTTTAACTATCTTTATAAATCAAAATCAATTTTTGTAATATTGTAATCTAAATTTAATTTAGATGTTTAAAATTATAATAAAACATTTTTATTGGTGGGATTGAAGGAGTTTCCTGATACTAGTTAAAAATATAATATGTAAATCAATGCATACCTTACACATTTTTTTTCGGTTTAATGCTCTATATGTAGCTTTTATTGGTGAGTGTGACTTTGATAGAATATTTAGAATTCAAACTACACATTTAAAAGCAGTGAGCATTCTGAATTTTAATCAAAGGATCCTACAGAAGAATGTACTTTTCATATTGTTCCCTGGTCATATATGTATACATTTGAGTAACAAAACAAATAATTTTTAATCAAAAATTATTTATTATTCAGTTATTATTTATAGCTTTATTAGCAAATAAATATAGCTTTAGTTGCTAAAACTAAAGCTGTATAAAAACAGCTTGGGAATGACCATATTACTCTCAAATCTTTTTATAATTTGAATTTTTTTTCAACAAAATATATGTTAACCTATGCCTCAATTTAGAAATCCTCATAAGTTATCTTCTAAATAGAGGAAGTTTTTCTGTTTCTTAACATATCGTATAATTATCAGTAATAACTACTTATAAGATAGAAAGCATATGCTTGTAATCAAGAGATTGGGTGAGGAATATTTAATTAACACCTTACTTCACGTATTTTTATTAAGATCTTTAGATTACTCTATTATATAATATTATCCAATTGATTATTCTGATTAATATTTTACTTCAGTTAAAATACTCATTTCATTTGATTTTTGGTATATTTTAAAGAATTCATTTGTGATTTGTAAACTGTATAAAAATGATTAACAATGCTGATCATTAGAAAAACATTAAAGTACCATAGATTGGTTCATCTAATAAATGTAATTGAAAGTTTAATTAATATTTATCAAGGCATTAATATTAATTGTACTTTTATAAAACGAAAATTTTAGCAATGTTTACTTTTACTTAAAAAACAATATTTTAAACTATATTTAAAAATAATTTAATCTATCAAAGGTAATCCCTTTACAATTTCTAGCTTTTCTAGTTTTTAAATCTCTTTGCCATATATCACTTTAATTATACTCATTTGAGGTGAAAGGGAAAATGAATCCGAGTGCTTCACATCGGAAGACAACTTCCCTTGTAAAAGAGCGAACTCATCATCATTAATTCCAAAAGAGAAGGAACATGATTCATCGTGATCCAACTCCATCATTTCAAAGTTCGCATGCAGATAAAGTTTGAATTTGAAGTCCGGGTCTAAAGTTGACGGAATACTTTTACTTCATCAGTCCCTCTCATAGTCATTACCTTACAATCCATCAGTCATTGATTCGCAAAACGGAACATATTTTCCTCTAGTTTGATCATTAATTTTAAAATTGTTACTTCATGGTCTTTTCATTATCTATTAAATCCCTATATACCCAAAAATATCTACTTATTGAAAGGAAATACGAAGCACACTTATATATATCTTCTTGCTGGACTGTAATACTATTATCTACTATGTATTAACCATCTATTCTGTTCGATTTCTTCAGATCTTTTTCCTATTGAGAGCATTTAGTTTTATTCTTGTTCCTACCTCCCAATTTCATCTCGATTGCTGATTCGTCAGTGATCCCAGAGCGTCCAAATCCCCTGACACCGCTGGGTATTTTTGACATGTTAAATTTCATTGCTATTGATCGCTAGAGCTTTCTTAGAAAAGAAATATCTTCTTGAAAATTAAAACAATATCAAATATAAGAAAATTTAATCAGGGAAACTAAATTTTCTGCAAAATAGCAATGCTACTATAGAAACAATTATTATTATTGCTTTATACGCAGATATTTAATAAATAATATGCTAAAAGTTAGCCTAAAAATGCTAACTATTTTATAAAACAGCCTAAAATTTGTCTTAAAATTTAATATTTTATAGTAACATTTAAATAATAACATTAAATTTTTGGATGTTAATATTTAGTTGTTTAAATAATTAAATTTATAAATAACAAAAATTAAATAAATGAAAAAATAAATGTGGTATTTATGTTTCATATTTAATTAAAATTTTATGAATTAATTAACTGATTATATGCTTGCATAATTGAAAGCAGCATATCCAATTATTCACACAGAAGTTTCAGAGTTTCAGTGCTTATTTCTTTCAGTTTTCTCAAACGATTTGAATTAACCTATTATAAATTCTTTGGAACATAAGAAAAAAATAATTTTATTTGTATTTATTAAGGTATCATTGAGTCAGAATGATTGTAAAGTTAAATTTGCCAAATAGAATATCTCTTATTTCCAAGAAAAAATCTGTTTTTCTTATTAGAATTTTGCTGCATAAAATTCAATTTTTACTTTATTATAACTTGCTAACTAATTAATTTTTAAAATTTAAAAAACATAAACTTAATTTCTTTGCAAAAATGTAATAATTCATTTTAAACGTTTATTCATTAATGACACATAACTAGAAAACTATAATAGTGAAACATAAGTTTAATTTTAATTCATGAAATTTGTTATACAATTGCTAAAAATAAAATGTTTTTGCATTATATTACATTTTATTTGAAAATAATTTAGAAAAAAAAGAGAAATGTTCTTAGGAAACTGAATGTACGTGTTTAGAATATAATTTTTATTGTTCGAATTAAAGTATACTTTTAAGATAACTTAAAAATGAATTTCTAATAATCTTTTTTTCTAAATACTTTCAGAAACTAAATTTGGAGACAACTTTGTAGGTAAAAATATCATTTTATAATAAATATAAACTATTTAGTTAAACATAGTTTATAATATATATATATATATATATAAAATACAGCACCACTTCTAATATAAATAATAATTCATTAAGAAAATGAGGAAAATAGAATTTAATTTAATTACCGTAAAACAATTTCAAATACAAAATAAGTAATGCAATAAATCTTTTTTTAAAATAATACCCAGGAAGTTAATAGTAATTGGGTTCTATGAAATAAAGAAGTATTTGCTTTTCCATCAAACAAATGCAGTCCCAGAAATGGAAAATAAAACTACTTTAATTACATAAAAACTCAATTTAGAGTCACAGCTTGAACTAGATCGATATCTCATGCTTTTTCAATAATAAAACTAAAAACCATTCTTATGTCACTTTGGCTCCGATCGAAAACCTAATGCGTTTTACTATTGTATGAGAAAGGGCGGCTAAAAAAGGGCAATTTTCTTCTGTGTTTAAAAGCATAATACCCTTTTAAAACTTCTTTCTTTTATCCTTTATGAATCTAAATTGGTCATTATGGTTTTTCCATTCATGCTTTTCTTGTCCATTTTTTTCTCCCACAGGCAAATATTGAAGCGTTTCGGACAAAATATTTTTTCCCCCGGAATCTCACTTTTGATGAGCCTAGTTTTGTATCCGAAGAACACTTTTCCTTAATTTGCTACCTTATTAAGTATGTGCTGATGGGGAAGGTTGGAATGGAAGTCTTTAATAAATTCGTGTTTTCAATGAAGTTGTTGGTGGAAAAAGTGCGGTCCTGAGAGTTAATCCGTCATTTCGCCCTATTTTTATTTCCTTATCAGTATAATGGATTTTTTTATAGTTTACTCTGGATCACATACTTAAATAATTAGTCACGTAAATTTATATTCACATTGACTAAACTATTGATTATCTTCAAAATTTAGGTATTTGAATAACTTTTAAGCTAAAATTTTTAATGTTCTAAATATTCTGAAGTTTTTGCTTAATTTTTAATACTATTTAAATTAAGTTAAGCAACAAAGTATCTTCCTTTGATAAATAAATGCTGATATAAGTCAATTTTGAAATTTTTCGAAGCTTACGAAAAATAGTAAGAAATCAATTCTCTGAAAATTGTTTTCTTAAATAAATTTCTTATTCATATAATTTATAAATGTTATGTAATTTATCAAGCCCGTTTCGGACCCATGTTTTATCTATCAATAATTATTAGAAAATAAATATACTTTTTCATTGATTTAAATTCTGAAAGATTAAGATGCGAAAAATCACAGCAATACATTTTTCAAATTTATAATACATTTAATATTAAGAAAACTGTAGAAAGCAAAATAAAAAATACTATTAGCTTCTCTTTTTTCTTGTACAAATATAGAAATTTTTTTTTTCATTCTATTAAGTGAAATTTGGTAAAGTTAAAAATCTTTTCATCTTCCGTGATGCACGTGGAAACTAAATGACGTTATCTACACAAACTGTTCGTGTGGCACATGTCTTCTGTGAACACATGTCTTCCTTTAGCCTTGTTAAGCTTAATTACATCAATGCTTGTACTGCAGAAAGGGAAATCTGTCGGTCGTAAAATGTTCGGAAGGACTCGCATCTTTGATGAAAGCCAACTTCCTCTGGCGTTATAATCAGATTTTTGTAGGAACCACTTTTCTGCTGTAGTAAGTATGACGGACGTCGCATATTTATGAGTAGATAGATATTAACTTCATAGAATTCAGCTTCAGCAAGGGTCAGAGATAAAGCAATCTCTGCAAAGGATCTGATACAAATTTAATTAATTCCTCTGTGGTTACAACGTATGGCAGTTGCTCTCAGAAATATTGCTGTTCTTCCACCTATCAACTAATAAATGCATGCTGGCTCTCTTATGTCAAGAAACGATCTTTGGTTTATTGCATGAAATTTCTTATTAATGAAAGAAAAATGAGGGAATTTGAATATACATTTTCACATTTTATTTTTAAATAACTTATGTCTTCAAGAAACATGAATTATTTAATAGCACAAATGCGTAAAAGTAATGATTTGATTGATTTCATATCAAGCTATTTATACTGAACTAATTGGAATATTATTACAATTCTTTTGAGCAGTTTTGATTTTATTTAGCATTTATTTTATTTTTGAAA